>CAUYPK010008877.1:0-57267 GCA_963574355.1 Loris lydekkerianus | reverse complement strand
CCAACCACACCCCCAGCCCCCCCCAGTTTTAAAATATAACCTATTTGCGCCCACACCCCGGCTATTTTTTTTTTTTTTTTTTTTTTTTTTTTTTTTTTAGGTAGGGCCTTGCTCTGTTGTCCAGGTTGGGGTGCAGTGGCATGGTCATAACATACTTTAGCCTTGAACTCCTAGACTCAAGCCTTACTCCTGCCTCAGCCTCCTGGGACTACAGGTGCATGTTATAACACCTGGCTTTTATATTTTTTGTAGAGACAGGATCTTGCTCAAGCTCATCTTAAGCTTTTGGCCTCAAGTGATCCTCCCACGTCAGCCTCCCAAAGTACTGAGATTATAGATGTGAGCTATTGAAGTCAGCCCTAGTTTATTTTCAAATATAATACAACTTCATGAAATATGGGCAGTATTATAACTAATTTTTATTAACAATGATTTATAAAGGGTGAGGGTCAAAGTTTATCTTTCTCCATGGTATCAGTTACTAGTATACCTGCACTTGAGGCCAAGTGGATAATAATTAATTATTAATTAATAGTTGCCTAAGTAAACAATTTTAAGCACAACTAAATAACTTAAACATTTCTACTTGGGCGGTGCCTGTGCCTCAAAGGAGTAGGGCGCTGGCCCCATATGCCAGAGGTGGCGGGTTCAAACCCAGCCCCAGCCAAAAACTGTAAAAAAAAAAAAAAAATTTCTACTTTACTGATAAAATCCTAACATGCTAATTTCAAATAATTGAAAAAATTTGTTTCTTAAAGCTATAAGGATTTTTTATGAGTGTTTTCTTTCTTTCTTTCTTTCTTTTTTTTTTTTTTTTTTTTGAGACAGAGTCTCACTTTGTTGCCCTTCGGTAGAGTGCTTTGGGATCACAGCTCATAGCAACCTCCAGCTCCTGGGCTTGGCAATTCTTTTGCCTCAGCCTTCCAAGTAGCTGGAACTATAGGCGCCCGCCACAACACCCAGCTATTTTTTTTGTTGCAGTTTGGCTGGGGCTGGGTTTGAACCCGCCACCCTTGGTATATAGGGCCAGTGCCCTACTCACTGAGTGACAGGCACTGCCCCTGAGTGTTTTATTTCTATGATTTTATTTTTTGAGACATAGTCTCACTCAGCCACCCTGGATAGCTCACAGCATCATATCTCACAGCAACCTTAAACTCTTGGACTCAAGAGATCCTTCTGTGTCAGCCTCCCAAGTCGCTGGGACTATAGGCACCCACCACTAGTTTTTCTATTTTAGTAAAGATGGGGCCTTTCTCTTGGTTAGACTGGTCTCAAACTCCTGGGCTCAAGTGATCTACCCTCTGCCTTCCTTGGCCTCCCAAAGTGGGAGGATTATAGGTGTGAGCTACTGTGTATGGCCTTTTTTTTTTTTTTTTTTTAGATTTAGAGTACTTCAAAATGTGGTAGAAGTTAGATAGGTTGGTAAAGTCTTCAGGAGTAAGTTTAACCTTAAGTTGATCATTGCAAACTCTGGAATGCAAATGGTGAATACAGCACCTTGATAGATGTGAAGCTTTCTTTAGGACAGGAGGAGAAAAAAAATGAGGAATATAAGTTAAAGTCACAGTAGGAATAAGTAAGCATTTAGTTATTATTATTATTTTTTTTTTGCAGTTTTTGGCCGAGGTCGTGTTTGAACCCACCACCTCCGGTACATGGAGCCGGCACTCTACTCCTTGAGCCACAGGCGCTGCCCTGCATTTAGTTATTTTATACAAATCTCTTGGAGGATTCATTTAAAATGATTCTTCTTAAATTGTTAGTTTTGTTTTTTTTTTCCTTAGAAATAACTAGAAACAAAGACAAAAGCAAAACAAAGACTACTAAATGTTGCCAGGTAGTAGTCTCTGGTAATATTTTAATTTTAATTAGTAAATAAGGTAAATAGAAAATTAAGACAGTTTTAAATGACACTTAACATTTTCAGTTCAAAGTTCAATGACCATAGTCATCAAGTGACATTTACTCTGAACCCCTTGGGTGAATGGTATGGAACCAAATCCCAACAAGAAATATCATATGCCTGTGTGAACAAACCAGTTCTTGAACTATAGCTTTCAGAAAGCATAGATAATAACAGTTGATGTTAATATGTGGTGATTTCAGCCTTGGAATCATAAGATTAAAATGGGAAAAAGCATACAAAAATTTTTTAATAGAAATAAAATCTACCTTTTATATTAAAGAGGTCTCTGTCCTATATAGTGAAACACTAAACATGTGCAGTTATTTTTAAATATTTCACCAATATTATTTTAGTATGAGTTTAATTTTATTTGATTAATCAATGTATGAATAACGCAAAGTAACTTTTCATTTTGACAGAGAAAAACAAGGAGGTGAGTTGATTCAGATCATATCAAGTACAATCTTAAAATAAGTGATTCATACCTACAACTGAAAACTCAAATACAAAGAAATCTGGGTGGATGTCAGAAATTTGTGACTAAAATCTATTTTTACCTGATCTCCAAGGTTAAGACTACATTTATGTTAAGGTTTCATTCTATATTAAAGTGTTTTTTGTTTTTTTTTTTTTAAAGTATGGTCAGATTTTAAGTGTCTAACATTCTTCAGTAGTTACCCCTCCCTTGCTTATTCTTCCTGATCCCAATCTTATTTTTTTCTTTTTCTTTCTAGTAGGGTTCCTCTTGCCAGCTATCCTGTCATTACAATTCTATACCATTTAAGGTAGCTCTGCAGGGTTTATTTATTCTGAGTCTTATAATCCAGTTTCTCTTTTAACCTGGCTTCCTAAATCAAAATGATAAACCAGATTATCTCCCCCTTCCTTCATTCCATCTACTCGTGGTTTACACTGCTTAGGAGGATATAATGCAGTCGGGGCACAACCTCTTCCTCTCAGAATCTGTATTTTCGAGGCTTCCTCCTTTCCTGGATGAACGTGCTGAAGTCAGAGTACCTTCCGAAGGACTTCAGCCCCCACAGTTCCCTGTGTGCGCATGCCCTCTCTTCTTACAGTTGTCAAAGTGCTTTTGCCAGAGCGGTCACATAATCAACCTGAAAGAAGAAAATAAATACTGCACACTTTTAAATTTTATTGATCCTTAAAAACTGGACACTCAAAGGTAACTGCTACTAAGAATTTGTTACTTGAAATTGGGTTATTGCATGTAAAAGAATATCTATTGTGTGCGTGGTGGGGGAGGGGAAGGAGGTATCTATTTCTCAGACTTTGCTGTAAATAAGCAAAAAAAAACCCCAAACAAAAAACAAACAGGAAAAAACCACCACCAAAAAACAAACTATTCAGGCTGCTACTGAGAGACATTATATATTGCCTTTATAAATTTTATTTTAATCTACTGCTTACCTTTTGTTTAAAAGGATCTTATTTATTAAAGGTGGGTCTTGACCTTGACAGAATGAATTTAATGCAGAAAGTGAAATTTATATTTTTAAGGAGTGTTAAGAGAAATGGGTGTTCCTGGTGTAATATTTTAAACATTTAATGAATGTGTTACCATTAATTACAGTAATTATAAAATTATGAGCCCAGCTTTTTTGGCTTTTTTTGCTGTAGTACAAAATTAATTTTTCCACTGAGATCAGGTAGTTTAAAATGAAAACATTAACAAAAAACATTGATACAAGCAACCAGAAAAACAGTGATATTAAAATTACAACCAAGTGCTTTTTTCAGCCATGATGATGTGGCTATTATAAAGATAATTCTAGTTCACTGGAAGTGACTGGAAATCCCAGATTATAATGGTTTACTGCAGCACACTTTCAACCAAGTATGAAAATATCTCTTTCTATGACCATCTTCTTTGGCTGCAGTAGAACTTTCTGCTGTCTAAATGCGAGCATTGCTTGCCTCATTATGTTGTATTTTATAATATTGATCAAAACCATTGTTTTAGACCAAGGGAACTGGGGAACATAAAGCAATCTTAAGTAACTTTTATTAGTAGTAGTGGCAATCTGTGCTGTATATTATATAGGGCTGGTTTTTTTCCTTAGAGTGAGGGAGAAGGCTAAAGAGTGAGGAATAGAGAGTAAGGCAGCTGTGAAGCATTTCTTGAGCCCACTGTTTTGTATATGAAACTTTGAAATGAAAGGCATCAATGAACCATTTCAATAATACTCTTTAATAAAACAGAAACTACTTTTAACCTAATTTCTTGTTCTAACATTTTTTCTTAATAGCTAAGAACAGTAATGTCTCCATTTTCTAATACATTTATTTTACATTAGTTATTATTATGAGGATAATTAGTAGAGCTTTTGTATCTGAATGCCCTTTTACAAGTGTCCTGAGAAAGATGCTTCTCCAAGTATCTGAGTTAATTAACTGCATTAAATATTTTAATAATTTTGTTGCAATTTAGTTGCAATTATACTGAATCATCACCTAAAAATAATTGTATGTTCTGTCATGTTCCTTTAGCATTTCAAAATATTTGTTTTCAGGGTCTCAGCACTGTAATATTCATATATTTAAAGCAAAATATTCTAAGGGACAAGCTAACTCAATGATAATTACATGTATGGAAATCTCTAGGTTCTGAGTGATCACTAATTTTCATCCTTGAATAAGAAAACAGGCTGTATGGCAGAGGTGAATATAGCCTTTCTATGTGAAATGGAAAATAGCATATACTCCTTATATGGTTAAATGAAGCAGTGATGGCAAGGCACTATAATTACAACGTATGGGAACTTGGGACTTTGTTCTCCTCTATTTTTAACATTTTTGCTAGCATATGGTAATTCAGGGTCTTCAAACCATAGTCTTTCACTGCTAATACTAGTGATAAGAGAATGGATTCTAAATTTGCTGAAGTCTTGTGACCAAGGCAGCAGGAGGATTCAAAAAACGAAAATCTGGCAACTCCAGAATTATCTTGACTGTCTACTTAAGTCTCCAAGGGATTTTTGTAATGCCCCACCCCCATACCATCTCACAGCTTCTCTCTCTCTCTCTCTTTCTGTCATACACACGCCCCTTAAATCGAACCAGAAGCATTTCTCCACTGTGCGGAGAAATTCTCAGGCTCCTGTTGAGACCTGAAGCACTGAAATGCCAAGAAATCTCTTGTGAGCCAGAATTAGAGACAAGAAAATTAAAGAATAAACATAAAAACCGTAATCCTGAGAGTAACAAGAAGCAAACACTGCCAAACGTTTCAGTAGGTTTTTACCCCTTTAAAACACTTTTTTCCCCCTGTCTCCTAACAAAATGGAGTAGCTGCAGCTACTGGGAGGCCAGAGAATGATTGTGCAGCCGAGTCCTTCTAACAAATGCCAAGGATTTCCTCCCTCGTGGTTCGCTGCTGCTAAATGAAACAATTATCAACGCAAGAAAGCAGTTTGCTAATCAAGAGGGCTAAGACTGT
The DNA here is from genome assembly GCA_963574355.1 of Loris lydekkerianus. Classification (NCBI taxonomy): domain Eukaryota; kingdom Metazoa; phylum Chordata; class Mammalia; order Primates; family Lorisidae; genus Loris; species Loris lydekkerianus. Next base: position 51,901 of record CAUYPK010008877.1, on the reverse strand, counting down.
TTTTTTCCAAAGCTTGAGCTTGGGAAGGTGGGGGAGAGGGTCGTGTGTGCGATGTCTTTTTAACCTTGCTGAAGGACGCAGCAGTATTTATTGACGTATGCAAATAACTGGGGGAGGGTGGTGCTTGGGAAAAAACAGGAACCAGAATCAGTTTCTTATTGCAGGGTGAATGCTCTGAGTTCCGGTGAAGGGAAAAAGAGACGTGGCGAAATTGCTGTCTTTTCTGTCTTACAAGCACATCTCTCACTAACAGAGAAAAGGAACCAAGACATCAGAAAGGGTGAAGACGCTCTCACAGTATTTTTAGAGACCTTGCGCCAGCCTCCTCCCACCCCCAGCCCGACCTGTTCTTCTAAATGGGAGATTATGGATTTGCATTGCAATTGGCTAGTAGCGGTGGCACTGGATTTTCGCAAGTAAAACACCCGCCCGCTTCAGCGAGGGGCATTAATGATCATCACATTGACAATAACGCGTCTCTCTCTTTTCCCGTTTCAGCTGCGCAAACCATGCAGGATGATTTACTGATGGACAAAAGCAAAACCCAGCTCCAGCCCCAGCAGCAGCGGCAGCCCCAACCCGAGCCCAGCGCAGCCGAAGCCCCGTCCACGCCCCTCTCTTCAGAGACCCCCAAGCCGGAGGACAGCAGCGCAGTGCCGGCCCTTAGCCCCGCCGCGGCCCCGCCGGCCTCCAACTGCCCGGACAAGATGCAGATGGAATCGCCGCTCCTGCCGGGCTTGAGTTTCCATCAGCCACCTCAGCAGCCGCCGCCGCCTCAGGAGCCCGCGCCACCGGGCGCTTCGCTGTCACCGTCCTTCGGCAGCACCTGGTCAACGGGCACCACGAACGCGGTGGAGGACAGCTTCTTCCAGGGGATCACCCCAGTCAACGGGACCATGCTCTTCCAGAACTTCCCGCACCATGTCAACCCAGTCTTCGGAGGCACCTTCTCCCCGCAGATCGGCCTGGCGCAGACCCAGCACCATCAGCAGCCGCCGGCGCCGCAGCCGGCACAGCCCCCGCCGCCGCCAGCGCAGCAGCCGGCACAGCCCCCGCAGGCGCAGCCCCAGCAACAGCGCCGGTCGCCCGCCAGCCCCAGCCAGGCACCCTACGCACAGAGGAGCGCTGCCGCGGCCTATGGCCACCAGCCCATCATGACCAGCAAGCCGTCCTCCTCTTCAGCCGCTGCAGCAGCTGCTGCCGCAGCCGCCGCCTCGTCTGCCTCGTCCAGCTGGAACACGCACCAAAGCGTGAACGCCGCCTGGAGCGCACCGTCCAACCCCTGGGGCGGCCTGCAGGCAGGACGGGACCCTCGCCGGGCTGTTGGCGTGGGCGTGGGTGTAGGTGTCGGGGTGCCTTCTCCACTCAACCCTATCTCGCCTCTCAAAAAGCCCTTCTCCAGCAATGTGATAGCGCCGCCCAAGTTCCCTCGAGCAGCCCCGCTCACCTCCAAGTCCTGGATGGAGGATAATGCTTTCCGGACCGATAATGGTAACAATCTGTTGCCATTTCAGGTAATGAATGCTCTGCTGCACCTGCACACGCCTTTATCCTACCCCGCTCCTTTTGTCCTTTCTGCCTTTTAATCACCCACCCGTTTTTGTTCTTTTAAAAGGGCAGTGATGTACAGCTCCTCTGCCCCCTTCCAAAGCCTACAGTTCACTAGGGCTGTTAGACTACCGGGGCATGAGACGGAACGGTGTGGGGGGTGGGGTGGGTAGAATACTCGAGGAATTCTACTCAGGCGCCCTGTCAGGGTAGAAAGGGACTTTTTTTCTTTTAGTTTATTTCCTCCTTCACTGTGCTTATGGCTCTTATTTTGACCTCCTGTGACAAGTAAAGGTGCTGGCATAGTCCCAGAAAGAGTAGACTGAGATTCCTATCATTTTAAGTAGCTACACATTTCAGGTTATGCAATCCCAGGCTCAGGGTGCCGCCTGAAAGCCGTCCACACCCAAACCACCCTGGCTTTACTCTTAAAGAGGTTAACAACCCTCGAGTGGTGCTATTTCAGACAGTTGTATATGCTCAGTTAAACTAATGTGAACACATGTGTTTATGTCTTGCTAAGGTGCTAGAATCATTAATAATAATCAGCATATTGCCCCTGCTGGAAAAATTATGAGTGTGAGGTTCCAATAAACACCCGGAACCCTGTAAAGGAAGGGAGTGGAAGAGTGGAAATTTTAGGGGCAGCCTTTTCCGTATTACCTAGAAAAAAGGATTTAGAAATTGGGGGGTGGGGGGGAGTTTGCAGAGAAAAGAAACAATAGGACACGACCTTCAGAGCCATATTGCAATGGAGTCTATTTGCTAGCTAGCACTGAAATATTTAAAGCTGCAGTGTCCTTCACCCGTTGGGTTATTTAAGAAGCCAATACAGATCAATTACACCACTTGAAACTGGGCAAAGTGAAAGTCTTGCAACTTTAATGAAAAATGAGTCTTGTGTCTTGGTGTTAAATGCCAATGAAAAACCCAGGAAGTGCTCAAGACAAAAAGGTTGAATGGATGGTGTCCTTATTTCTGTTTTTGCTTTCTCATCCAATTTACAGCCATAGCAGTTGGTGGTGTCCTGAACACCTTGGGTGGGAAAGGTGTGTGTACACTGTGGGGGTTGGGCGGGGGGAGACTTGCTTTCAGGCAAATTCTTATCCTTCACTTCCAACTGATTTGGCTGTAAGTCTCCATTAAAAAGGAGAAGAGAAGTGAAGAGGAAACAGGAGGGTTTTGAACAAGACTCAGTTTGGGTGGTCAAGGAAATGAAGCAGAAATTCTATGGCAGAACTGACATTTGACAGAGGTAGTTTGAAAGGATATGGCCGGGTTGGAACCTTCATTTTGTAGCTCTTTACATTTCAGATGTTTGGGGTGCCCCCCATCCCAGAAGGAGGAGATGGGGTGATTGAGAAGAACATGACTTTCTGCGTTGGAACAATGATTTTTTTAACCTTGGCAGTTCAAGTCCATGAAACCTTTACATTGAAAAATTTTAATGATAGGCTCTTGCTGAATTTTCACAGGGGTCCTTTAGGAATGGAAGATTTTAATGTTAAGGTATATTTCTTCCCTAAACTTCACTTATTTTAATAAAATGAAGTGATACTGCAGGATGGGATTAGTTTGGTAGATAGTGAAAAGGAGGAATTTGCTTTCTGGAACTTTTCTATGTGTTTATTTTTGGAGAGGTAGGTCAGTGAGGCTGTATTTGGTCAGAGAGGCTGCTTTTTCTAACAGTCCCTCTTTTAATTCTGGCATTCTCTGCCGAAGTCCAGTCTTAGAGGATCTATCTTATGGGGAGGTTTGAAAATTGATAGTGTGCTACTTTTTCTAGGAGGTATATATGAATACATGTATTCATACATATTTTGATTATGTCTTGAAATGGCAATTTAGGAGAGATTAAATCCACAGAATTTTCCCTAGCCTGATATTGACAAGTAGTATGAAGACTGCCAATTGTTTCTGAGCAAACCATTCACCTGTGATGCTAATAAGAAACAAGTGGACTGGATTGAGTTTGGTCTCCTTTTATCCTTGGTAATGCTGTTGAGTAGGCAAAAATTTGCCAAAAGTTATGTAGGAGGAGAGGTTTGACTAAAAATTGAGGTTTATTTATTTGGCCTTAGGAAGACTTAAATGTACTTTATGTCTTTTTTTTTTTTTTTTTTTTTTTTCTTGAGACAGAGTCTTAAGCTGTTGCCCTGGTTAAAGAGCTATGGCATCACAGCTCACAGCAACCTCAAACTCTTGGGCTTAAGTGATTCTTTTGCCTCAGCCTCCCAAGTACCTAGGACTACAGGCATCTGTCACAATGCCTACCTAATTTTAAGTTGTAGTTGTCATTGTTGTTTGGCTGGATGGGCTGGATTCAAACCCGCCAGCTCCTGTGTATGTGACTGGTGCCCTAGCCACTTGGGCTACAAGCGCGGAGCCTCTTTTTTCATTCTTAAAATTGGAGCTTTAGGGGCAATGCCTGTGGCTCAGTGAGTAGGGTGTCGGCTCCATTTACCAAGGGTGGTGGGTTGGAACCCAGCCCCAAACTGAAACAAACAAACAAAATAGCTGGGCGTTGTGGTGAGCGCCTGTAGTCCCAGCAATACTTGGGAGGCTGAGGCAAGAGAATTGCCTAAGCCCAGGAGCTGGAGGTTGCTGTGTGCTGTGATGCCATGGCACGATACCAAGGGCTACAAAGTGAGACTCTGTCTCTAAAAAAGAAAAAAAAAAAATGGACCTTTAGGTTTTGTTTTTTGGTTTTTGGTGGTTGTTTTTTGTTTTTTTTGTTTTTTTTTTTTTTAATGATCATTTTTTAAAATGATTCATTTATTTAAATGATCTTTCTAAAAAAAGTAGAATAGAAACTACTACTGATGACTTTTTTTTTTTTTTTGATAGTCTCACTCACCCTCGGGTTGAGTGCCTTGGCGTCATAACTCACAGTAATCTCAAACTCTTGGGCTCAAGTGATTCTCTTGCCTTAGCCTCCCAAGGAGCTAGGACTACAGGCGTCCACCACAGTGCCTGGCTATTTTTAGAGACGGGTTTCACTCTGGCTCAGGCTGGTCTTGAACTCCTGAGCTCAAGCAATCCACCTTCCTCTGCCTCCCAGAGTGCTGGGATTACAGGTCTGAGCCACCTCTCCTGGCCTAGTTATGATGACTTTGAAAAAAATCATTTATTTTGGCAAATACAATTTTATTCTTTAAATCAAAGTTTATTTCATGGAATGCCACCTTTATTTTTTTAACATTCTTTGAGTTAAAAGGGGCTTTCAATAGTGATTTATTATGATGTATCATAATTAAAAAAAAAAATCCATGCTGCCCTATAGTGCTTCTTTTGCCAGTTCCTAACAACACAATAGATTTTTTGGAACTTTATGTACATGTTTTATATTGTAAAAGCAATAACTGTATTTTCTTTTTTTTTTGGGGGGGGGGGAACAGTATCACCCTCACTAGAGTGAGATAGCATCATAGTTCACAGAAACCTCAAACTCTTGGGCTCGAGCAATTCTCTTGCCTCAGCCTCCCAGGTAGCTGGGACTACAGGCACACAGCACAATGCCTGGCTATTTTTAGAGACAAGGTCTTGCTGTAGCTGAGGCTGGTTTTGAACTCGTGAGCTTAGGCCATCTACCCTCCTTGGCCTCCCAAAGTACTGGGATTACAGGCATGAGCCTGTAAAAGAATACTAACTTATTCTAATAAAGTTGATTGTTTTTTTCTGGGCTGCAGTGGCTGCTTTCTTAGAGAGTACATGTATCTCAAAGCCACTTCATTTGTATAAGGAAACTGAGGGTCCTGAGAGGTAGAGTGTCCTATCTCTTAACTCAGGTCCTACAGCTCTGTCTAATTGTGTTGTTAGGTGTCTTAAACTTCCCTATAGCTCTAGTATTATCAAGAAAAATTCATTTTTTTAAATGTATTGTTGGGGATTCATTCAGGGTACAGAGAACCAGGTGAGAAGAATTCATTTTAATTCTGGTTTTCTTTGGACTCCATTCAAAGGGACTTAATGGTGGAATTATCTAGTGAGGGTTTTCTATCAGGCAGATGCATCCTGGTGATGTACTTCTCACCTGCAGAACTCAAGAATGGCGAGGCACTTTACTGTAGGAATTATATATATATATATATATATATACACACATACACACACACATATGAATTATTCTGTATAAGATAGGGAAGCCTAGGTACATAAAAGGACTAGAGCTGAGATATTTTCTGTACATTGTGAATTTGGATTTCAATAGCATTGTTGGGTGTGGTAGCTCATGTCTGTAATCTCAGTTACTTGGGAGACTGAGGCAGGAGTGTCACTTGAGGCCAGGAGTTCAAGACCAGCCAGGGTAAAACAGCAAGACTCTGTCTCTGAAATAAAAGGTGAAAGATGGTATCATAGTATAATTAAAAAAAAAATAATAAATATCATTATTATCCAGAGAAGTTTAGAAGAGACTTCTGAAAACACTTATATCAGCCTATAATTCTCATTTCACAGAGAATGAAATTTGCTGAAGTGAGTTGCCCAGGTTTAGGTGGATAGTTTTGTTAGAATCAGGCTTTGGTGGCAGATTACCTGGATTCACATCTCAGTTCTGCCAGTTACTAGCTTCGTAATCTTGAGTGAATTATGTAAACGTGTCAACCCTCAATTTCTTCATCTATAAAATGGGAATAGAAATAGTCTCTTGTTACATGGAAGATCAAATGAGAAACTATATAACCACTACATTATAAAGTTAAATAGTTTCTCACAATGACTGCCCATAGTATAATGTCCTGTAAATGTTGGGTTTTATTGTTTAGTTGTTACTGTGATAGTGACTAGGAGCTCTATATAATCTTATCAAAATATGGTTTACTGATTTTTAATACATTGCAATCTGAATAATCCTGGACTTCTGTGTAAGGTCACTTATTCTTTTTTTCTGTACCCACAGGATTATACAGAGACTATCATAGGATTGATTACCAGCATGTAATACCATACATTCTTAGTATCCCCAAACTTCAATGTAATATCATTTATTCTTCTTTCTTGTCTGATTGGAACCCTCAGGATCAGAGCCTTTGGTCATTGTAATAATGTGGTAATCCAGTATTTACCTGTGGGCCAGATCCTGTGCTAAGCCCTTTCCATGTAGTTTTTCAATGGATCTATTTTTGAGGTAGAACAAAATAGTTGAGTTACTGACAAAGAAATTGACGGGTTAGTCCATTTATACTGTTTGCTCAAGATCACAGCTAGTAACTGGCAAAATTTAGATTTTTTCTTCCCTTTTTTTTTTTTTTTTTTTTTTGAGAAAGAGCCTCAAGCTGTCCCCCTGGGTAGAGTGCTATGGCATCACAACTCACAGCAACCTCTAACTCCTGGGCTGAAGTGAGTCTCCTTCCTCCACCTCCCAAGTAGCCAGGACTATAGGTGCCCGCCACAACACTTGGATATTTTTTGGTTGCAGCTGTCATTGTTGTTTGGCGGGCCAGGCCTGGATTCGAACCTGCCAGCTCAGGTGTATGTGGCTGGCACCTTAGCCACTTGAGCCACAGGCACCGAGCTGCAAAATTTGGATTTATACTTAGACAATGTGTGTCCAGAGCCCATGGCTCCTATACCCTTGGGTATACTACCTCAAGGATATTTGTTAACACTCCCATGTAGATGCAGGAGGCTAGACTGAATCTGTCCTTGACTTTATGAGACACCCTGGAAATTGGTGGTGGGTTTTTTTTTTTTTTTTTTGAGTCAGAGTCTCACTTGGTTGCCTCACAGCAACTTCAAACTCTTGGGCTCAAGCGATTCTCTTGCCTCAGCCTTCCAAGTAGCTGCGACTACAGGCACCTACCACAATGCCTGGCTTTTTTTTTTATAGAGAGGAAGTCTTGCTCGTGTTCAGGCTGTTTTCAAACTCCTGAGCTCAAGCAATCCACCCGCTTTGGCCTCCCAGAGTACTAGGATTATAGGCGTGAGCCACTGTGTCCGCCATTTTTTTAAAAATTATATATTTTTAGAAATGGAGGAGGAAAAATACAGTGAACATCCATATACCACCATTTAGTCAACAGTTGTCAATATTTTTCCCTATTTATTTTTGAATTATATTTTTGGGAAAAAATTAAAATTATTTCATGTTTTCTGTTTGCATCCCTGCCTTTATCCCTTGCTTCTACCACCAAGTTAAAAATGATTATAGGAAATTTTATGTTTTCTAATATGTCTAGTTGAGTATAATGTAGTCTTAATTTTGCTGGTGGGTTATCCATAACAGGAAAAAATTCCTTATATGAATTCATGAAAATGTAAATGTTACTAAAAAACAATTATGCCTACTCATAATAAATTTTTACGAAATAGCAATAGTTTTCAACTAGTTTGTATTCATTTTGTTCCAGGAAGAAATAGAATTTGTCTAGTTTGTGCTTACTTTTGCATTAAAAAATTTGTTTTCTTTTTAAGAAATAGGGCCTCTCTCTGTTGCCCAGGCTGAAGTGCAGTGGCATGATCATAACTCACTGCAGCCTCGTACTCCTGTGCTTAAATGATACTCCCACTTCAGTCTCCTAAGTAGCTGGGACTATAGGCATGCACAGCTGCACCCAGTTTATGCTTGCATTTTTTTTTTTTTTTTTTTTTTTTGAAATGGAATCTCTGTTGCCCTAGGTAGAGTACTGTGGCATCATAGGTCACAGCAACCTCAAACTCTTGTGCTCAACCAATCCTCTTGCCTCAGCCTGGTACTATAGATGTGTCCCACTATGCCTGGCCTGCTAGTTTTCTATTTTTGGTAGAGACAGGGTCTTACTCTTGCTTAGACTGATCTCCCAATGAGATAGGATGACCTAGATTTAAAACTTAAGATACTTCTCTAGTTGGTTTCTTTTTTTTTTTTTGTTTCCTTCTTTCTTTCTTTCTTTCTTTCTTTCTTTCTTTTTTTTTTTTTTTGAGACAGAGTCTCACTCTGTTGCCCTCGGTAGAGTGATATGGTGTCATAGCTCACAGCAACCTCAAACTTTTGGACTTAAACGATTCTCTTGCCTCAGCCTCCCAAGTACCTGGCACTACAGGCACCCGCCATAATGCCTGGCTATTTTGTTGTTGTAGTTGTTGTTTGGCAGGCCCAGACTGGGTTTGAACCCGCCAGCTCTGGTGTATGTGGCTGGCGCTCTAGCCACTGAGCTACAGAAGCTGAGCTAATGCTGCTAGAAACATTAATATAAACTGTATACTTCAAAATTGCATGTGGAAAAAGTGGTTATATAAACTCTTTATGACTTTAACATGAGTTAATATAAAAGTACACTCTCAAAAATGTAATGTTTCTAGACATCCTGTGGTAGACAAGATGGTTCTCTACTTACACAGCTTTCTCCATTGGTTAGTTTCTTTTGCTGTTTTTCAAGGGCTGCTTGAAGCATGCTTGTCCAGTTGTAACTGATTGTCATTACTTAGGTGATTTTTGTTGTGTTTTGATCTGCATTATCAAAAGATTATGCTTTGTTCACTGAAGTATGCAAAGTTTGATTAAGCTATATAGATTTTATTAAGGAAAGAGAATAAGATGGAAGGGGGGAGCACATCAGTGGACAACATATGAATCTTAAAATGAGGAAGACACTAGTCAAAGCCTTAGCTCTTTCACTGGTGGTTGGGGTCAAATCATTTATCTGGTGGTGAATCTTTTTCCCAGTCTGCAAAAACAGAGAAGGTAGAGGGCGTACTTTATGAGACAATGTATACAAAGTGTTCTGAAAATCAGATATTGTTATAGGAATACTGTTATGGTTCTCAGATGACTGCCTAACTACTAATTGTAGTCAGAATTAGGGTTTAAAAGAGGAGATATTGGTGTTTTGTTTTGTTTTGAGACATAGGCTCAATCTGTTGCCCTGGATGGAGTACCATGGTGTCAGAGTTCACAGCAACCTCAAACTCTTAGGCTTGAGCAGTCCTCTTGTTTCAGCCTCCCAGAGTGCTAGGGACTAAAGATGCCATCCATAAAGCCCAAGTAATAATTTCTATTTTTAGTAGAGACAGGTCTTGCTCAGGCTGGTTTCAAACTCCTGAGTTCAAGCAATCCGCCCACCTCAGCCTCCCAGAGTGCTAGGATTATAGGTGTGAGCTACTGTACCTGTTCCCAAAGAGGAAATATTGTTGATATTCAGCAGTACTGAGTTAAACACCAGCTGATGGCATCTAATGTAGAGAGACTAGAAAGATGTGTGCAGCAGGGATGGAAGACCATCAAAAGGCATTTGTATATTAGGGTCTGTATATTCTAGAAAGCCAGTCATGGGGCTCTGAGGACTAGGGAGTGTAGATTTATGTCACATCAATGGTAGCGATTTATGACTGTTTTTGCTGTGGCTGACTCATTAATGTAAGTGTAAGACTTTTCTTTGCTCTGTGAACATTTCAATTGCTGATGGGAGAAATGTTTAAATTCTTAATTTCTTGGCTGCTACAAGTGTTGATTTTGGTGGTTCTGGAGATACCAAAGGTCTGATTTGAAACTTCTTACTACCACTTCCCTGGAAGTCATGCCTGGCTCTGCAGGGCCAGTGTGGTTGTCAGAGATAGAATTCAGAATAGAGCCCCAAGTTCGAATCTTGAGAGTTGGAGTAAATTGCCATAGCTTCAAGGGGGCTTTCCTGCAAAGGTTGCTGTACTTGCCATAGAAGCCAGCCTGGCAAGGAATTTTCCACAGCTGGTCCTTACACATTTTGGGTAGCTTATTCTGTGGGAATTCACTTGTCTCATTTCACCTGTTATATTTCAGTTCTGCTACATTTAGTTTTTACATCCTTTAGTGTTGGGTACTTTAGATGTAAACTTTTTTTTTTTTTTTTTTTGTGGGGCTGGGTTTAAACCCACACCTCCAGTATATGGGGCTGGCTCCTTTGAGCCACAGGTACCCCCCAAAACTTTTTTTTTTTTTTTTTTTTTTTTGAGATAGAGTCTCACTTTGTCACCCTCTGTAGAGTTCTGTTGCTTCATAGCTCATAGCAACCTCAGTCTCTCGGGGACAAGTGATTCTCTTGCCTCAGCCTACCAAGTAGCTGGGACTACAGGTGCCTGCCACAACACCAGGCTTTTTTGGAGACAGGGTCTCACTCTTGCTCAGGCTGATCTTGAACTTGTGAGCTCAGGCAATCCACACCTTGGCCTCCCAGAGTTCTAGGATTACAGGTGGAAGCCACTGCTCCCAACATACATGTAAACTTCTTAATGGGAAACCCTTCTAATACTTACATTGTGACTTGACTTGAAATAGAAAAATGCTAGTGAATTAAAATATGGTAGTAATTTAGCATCTTGAAATAAAGCCTACTTTTCTCTCCTCAGGAGCACTATTATTTAATTCTCAATAATAATAAATCTTATGATATAATTTCTTGTTGTCAAACCTCAGAGGAGAGAAGCATAAAGGGGCACTGAACAGCCTTTATATCATATGAAGTGATCTTAGAACTAATATACACAAAAGAAAGGAAACACTGAGGACTGATTATGTATGCACAAGACTATTATGTAGCCAAATAGCTTCATTCCTCAAGAATTCAAACTCATTTCAAGGTGAAGATCAAATACAAGTAATTCCTGATCTGTAATTCAATGCAGCTAATTATATGGTCGGTGCTACCAAGTAAACCAGGGCCTAGAAGAGTGCTTAAATAGAATGAGTAAAAATTTAAACCCAAGGTTTATAGTTTTGTCCTTTATCTCTGAGATAGTATTTTCAATATGTATATTTTTTCTTTTTGAGACAGAATTTTACTTTGTCCTCAGCAGAGTTCTGTGGCATCATAGCTCACAGCAACCTCAAACTCTTGGGCATAAGTAATCCTCTTGCCTTAGCCTCCCAAGTAGCTGGGACTACAGGCACCCACCAGAACACCTGGCTATTTTTGGAGACAGGGTCTCGCTCTTGTTCAGGCTAGTCTTGGACTCATGAGCTCAAATGATCCACCCACCTTGGCCTCCCAGAGTGCTAGGATTACAGGTGTGAGCCACTCCATCCAACCTATATTCAACATTTTTGAGATAGCTTTTCTATTCTAATATTTCTCTGCAAGGTAAATGGAATATGGAAATATACAAAATGTGGAAATATACGGATTGTGGAAACCTAGTTCATAGGTGAATGAATATATATAATGTCATAAAAGACATCTTTAACTTTGTAAAAATATAACACCATGTGTTCCAGACTTTAGGGGCACCCAATAGTTTCACGCTGTGACACTGTAGGTTTGGTATGTGCCAGGAAGTAAGCATAGTTGTTGCTTTGACATAGAAAGTTTATGACAGCCAGTAGATGGGAACAGTAGCTTATATCCTATGAATTGAATTTTTCTTTACTCCTTCATTGTTGACCAGCTTATCCTTTTGAAGTTTATCCTGTCATGGTGATCTGGTTTGTTCCAGATTTTCTTAGTCAAGTTATTAATAATAGAATTGACCAGAATGAGGTTTAGGGTAGCCCTAACAGTAACATTTAGAAATATTAAGGAGAAAATGCTCCGGTTTCAGAATTTGATAAAAGAGCAGATTATAGTAGGCCCATTCAGCCAGTCATTTATTACAAGCACGTGAGATTGGAAAACATGTAGAAGGGAAAAGTTTCTGTCCTTAAGACATAGAGTTTGTGGACTGATTAGGGTTGAGAATATTTCAGAGGAAACATCTTAGTTTTCTGACAATCTGACCCCCTACTCAAACTCAAGGAGTTCTCCTGCTTCTTAGGTTTCAGATAAGCAGTAATTAAAGGAGGTAAGAGGTAAATGTACCCAAAAGCACTTCTCTTATGCAATCTGGAGTGGAAAATTTTCTTTCCTCCTTTGGACCAGAGAAATATAACCTAAATGTGTAGACAATTCAAAGCAGTAAAGACTCTTAAAGTTAGAGTTTATGGGGAAAAGCTGAGAGGTAATTTTTGGATCCTTTATTATAAATCTGTTTCAATGTTTGCATTGGATTTTATGAGTAGATTATTCAACTCTTTGCCACATTACTGTTTAAAGCAGTTGTAATCAATAGTAGAATCCTGAGGTCAAATAAATAGTTAAGAAGGATAAAATTGGCAGTATTTTTGTTAACCACATAACTATTACAAAATTCTCTGATTAAAGAGAAAGAATTTACACTGTTAATTTTCTTTTGGCATCTTTATTCAAAAATCATAATGCATGTACTCTCAGCTTTTGGGTATTGTGTTATTTTGATGCCCTTTTTTAAGTAAATACAACCTACACAAATATAGGAGGCCAAAATGCCAAGCACTGGCCTCATCTAAAGGCCTTTACATATAAATTATCTTATTTAATCCTTACACATTCTAGTGAATTAGGGATTATTATCCTAATAGAGACTCAGAGACTATAACTAATAAGGTAATAGAGCGGGAATAGAAACTCCGGTTTTTTGACACCATGTCTAGTTCTTACATTCTGCTATACCTGCTTGCCTCTGATGCTATCACTTACTGTCTTTCCATCTTTTTTTTTTTTTTTTTGACAGAGTCTCATGCTGTTGTCCTGGGTGAGTGTCATGGTATCGTAACTCACAACAACCTCAAGCTCTTGGGCTCAAACAATCCTCTTGCATCAGCCTCCTAAGTAGCTGGGACTATAGTGCCTGCCACAACACTGGCTAGTTTTTCTAGAGACGAGGTCTTGCTCTTGCTCAGGCTGATCTCCAACTCCTGAGCTTTTGCAATCCACTGGCCACAGCTTCCCAAAGTGCTAGGATTATGGACATGAGCCACCACACCTGGCCTGCCTTTCTTTCTTTCTTTCTTTCTTTCTTTCTTTCTTTCTTTCTTTCTTTCTTTCTTTTCTCTTCTCTTCTCTTCTCTTCTCTTCTCTTCTCTTCTCTTCTCTTCTCTTCTCTTCTCTTCTCTTCTCTTCTCTTCTCTTCTCTTCTCTTCTCTTCTCTTCTCTTCTCTTCTCTTCTCTTCTCTTCTCTTTTCTTTCTTTTTCTTTTGAGACAGAGTCTTAAGCTGTCCCCATGGGTAGAGCTGTGGTGTCACAGCTCACAGCAACTTCAAACTCATGGGCTTAATTAAGCGATTCTCTTGCCTCGGCCTCCCAAGTAGCTGGACAACAGGTGCCCACCACAACGCCCAGCAATTTTTTTGTTGCAGTTGTCATTGTTGCTTAGCAGGCTTAGGCGGGCTTGACCTGTTACCCTAGGTGTATGTGGCCGGCGCCCTGCCAACTGAGCTACGGGTGCCGCCACACCTGGCTTTTCAATATGTCTTTGATGTTACATTCTTTCTTTAGATCTTTCCTGATTCCCCTCATCTCACACTGACTTTATAGTATTTATCACTCTCTGAAATGAGCTGTTTTGTTTTGTTCCTTAAGTTGTAAGCTCCAGAAGGGAAAGGAGTTTTTCACTGAAGTGTCTCCAGGGCTATGACAGTACCTGGGATATTTTAGGCACATGATAAATATGTGTTGAGTATGTTAATGATTTACACTTATAAATGATTTGGCATTTATTTATCATTTGCAAGTAGCTAGCAATGTAAGAGTTATTTAGTTTTATAAACTTTTAACTGGTCTCTGCCAGGGGTGGGGCACTAGGGATTAAAGTTGAACCATAGCCTATCCTCAGAAAACTCCCTAACAAATGTGCATTAAAATATAGAAAGATAAGGTCTAAGACAGTATGGTATGCACAATGAAGAGAGTTTGAACTTGGATCAGAGGAAGGAATAATTAAATTTGTGTGTCATCATAGTTTAAAATAATTTCAATATTTTCTCATTTTGAAAATAATACATGTTACGGCCAGGCGCCATGGCTCACGCCTGTAATCCTAACACTGGGAGGTTGAGGCAGCTGGATTGCCTTGAGCTCATGGGTTCGAGATCAGCCAGAGCAAGAGCGAGACCCTGCCTCTAAAAATACTTGGGCATTGTAGTGGGCACCTATAGTCTCAGCTACTTGGGAGGCTGAGGGAAGAGAATTGCTTAACCCCAAGAGTTGAGGTTGCTATGAACTGTCATGCCACAGCACTCTATTGAGGGTGACCAAGTGATACTGTGTCTCAAAAAAATAAATATATGAGAGTGAAAATAATACATGTTTACTATTTAAAACTTGAAGGGGGAAAATTTTATTTTTGTTTTGATATATCTATTCTTAATGCTTAGGTATATTTTCTGCTAATTGTCTCCTTTTCAATATTGTATTTTACATAGTGGAAAGCATACTGTGTATGCAATCTTATAACCATATTTTTTGCATTTCATGTCATTAAATTTATAAACACTTTTAATAGTTGCATTATATTCCTTCACTGGAATCCATTATTATTGATCACAGTATTTGGAAGATTTAGATTGCTTTTAATTCTTTTTTTTTACAAGATAGGGGTCTCCGTTGCCCAGGTTTGCCACAAACTCTTGGGTCCTCCTTCCTCAGCCTCCCAAGTAGCTGGGATCATAGGTATGTGCTTTTTTAGTTTTTAGCTGTTGAACATGATGTTTTCATGAACATCTTTGAGCATTTTAATGCTTCCTTTAGAGTTGAATGGCCAAGGTTGCATAGGCAGATGAGGGACTGGGTCAGGTAGGAGTGGTGTTTTTTGTTTTTGTTTGTTTGTTTGCAGGTTTTGGCCGGGGCTGGGTTTGAACCCGCCACCTCCAGCATATGGGACCAGCACCCTACCCCGTTGTGCCACAGGCGTGGCCCTGTTTTTTTTTTTTTTTTAAGCAAAGGGAGCAGCTTGTGCACAGGCAAGAAACAACATGGTATGCTGAGAGAGCAGAAGGTTCAGGTAGGGGTGAGGCAGTGGGAAATGAGGCTGGACAAGGAGGTAGGTGCCAGATCACAAAGGGCATTCTACCATTCCGTGTCTTCAACTTTCTTGAGTAGAGACATTGAAGGATTTTTAAGTTGAGAAACAGTCATTTTAAGGCTTTAAGTTGGTGAGTCATCACCTTGTTTTAGAAAGATTATTCAGGGATAACCTTTATCAGAAATATAATACAAGCAGGAAACCACTTAATATGTGAGAACCTAAAGTCATTGGAATGAAAGGATAGATTCAAGAAATAATTAGGTCAACTGGAATGATTTGGTGGTTACTTGGATTAGGAAATGAGAGAGAGGAGTCTAGAATGACTCCTAGGTTTTTAATTAAGGCAGCTGGGAAAAATTATTTAGAGGTGAACATGCCTAATAGTACAGATTTGATTTTTTCATGACTCATAAACCAGGTGGGTTTTAGAGTAGAGGAATTTTTTTTTTTTTTTTTTTTTTTTTTTTAGACAGAGTCTCACTATGTTGCCCTCAGTAGCATGCTGTGGTGTCACAGCTCGCAGCAACCTCAAACTCTTGGACTTAAGCAATTCTCTTGCCTCAGCCTCCCAAATAGCTGGGACTACAAGTACCCGCCATAACACCCGGCTTTTTTTTTTTTGTTGCAGTTGTCATTGTTGTTTAGCAGGCCGGGGGCTGGGTTTGAACCTGCCAGCCTTGGTGTATTTGGCTGGTGCCCTACCCACTGCTACAGGTGCTGCCAAGTAGAGGAATTTCAGAAGGGAAAGCTGTGTGTTGGGAATATTCAAACAAGTGATTTGACATCGCTTATCCACCCATGCTTTTGTGTGATTTTTAATATGTAGGAAGGAAAACCTTATTAAGATAAATTACTTTGTGGACTACTTATTAGAACACCACATCCGAGAGAAGAAATAATCATTCTAAGTCGAAAGCTTTGTTTGATTTTTTGTTACTGTACCTTGAGAAATAGAGTATATGTTAGCTGATTAGTCATCCTGTTTGTGGGTGATAGCCTGGCATTGGAAAGAATAATAAAGAATTCTTAACCAGTCGATCACAAGGGAGTATCACAGGCAATAAAATACATGAAACCTGTCATCTTTTATTAGTTTAAGTTGAATAAACTCACTAAGAGGTCCGTATATGTTATTAGCCAGTCTGAGATATTATTAATAAGGTCTTAGCAAAGTTGAGATTAGACCTTTAGGAATTTAGTTTTGCTGCACTCATATGAAGTTTAGTTTCTTAAATAGATATAAAGATGATAAAATGTTTTAAAACCTGGGAGCCGTAGTCTGGTGAGCCGTGTGGTGGATTTAGAAGGAGAGTACAAAAGCCACTGGAACTTCATTTTGTATGTTTTTTTCTTTGACAGAGGCTCACTCTGTCACCCTGGATAGAGTGCCATGGTGTCATAGATCACAGAAACCTCAAACTCTTGGGTTTGGGCAATCCTCTTGTCTTAGCCTCCTGAGTAGCTAGGACCACAGGCACATGCTGATATGCTGGGCTAGTTTTTCTTTTTTTCTTTTTTGGTAGAGACTGGGTCTTGCTCTTTCTCAGGCTGGTCTTAAACTCCTGAGCTCAAGCAATCCAGCCACCTCGGGGTCCCAGAGTGCTAGAATTACAGGCATGAGCCATCGTACCTGGCTTGTATGTTTATTTGTATTTCCACGGAGAGAGGTGGGTTATAATGGTTATTAGATTTCAAAAGACATTCATAACTGAAAAATGGTTAAGAGTCACAAATATAGAGTAAAAGCATAGCTACATAACACTCAACAAACCTTTAAAAGGGTTTTAAAACGTATACATCTCATAAAATTTGTCTCCCTTTCTATAGCTGAATTTCTACCTAACTTGGAGAACATTTTGTAAAGGGGACCTGATTCCTCCTTAATCTAGTTTTTAAAGCATTTAAATTACTTTTTATAAAATGATTTTTGGCATTCATTTCTTTGGTTTACATATATTTAAGTAATCACACAATTACAATAATAGTGGTATTAAAAAGGTTTGGAGACAAACCACCATATTTATTTAAGCTTGCAATATAGATATTGGTAGACAGAAACTTATGGGCTCATTGGTCACAGGTGTTGAATGTGTTACGCACTTTTTTTTTTTTTTTTTTTTGAGACAGAGTCCTATTTTGTTGCCCTCGGTAGAGTGCTGTGACATCACAGCTCATAGCAACCTCCAACTCTTGGACTTAGGTGATTCTCTTGCCTTAGACTCCCGAGTAGCTGAGGCTACAGGCACCCACCACACCACAACGTCTAGCTATTTTTTTGTTGTTGTTGCAGTTTGGCCAGGGCCAGGTTCAAACCCGCCACCCTTGGTATATGCGCCTTACCCACTGAGCCACAGGCACTGCCCTGTTATGTGCATTTTTTATAGGGAATAGAACTCACAGTTTTTTCTGGGAAGTCAATTAAGTGAATATCTTCATCCCTTCAGGCTGCTGTAACAAAAATACCTCAGAATGGAATAATAAATAATAGAAATTTATTTTTTATAGTTTTAAAGACTAAAGTCCAACATAAAGACATCAACCAATTCAGTGTCTAGTGAGGGCTTGTATTTGGCTCCATAGGTGGTGCCTCTTGCTGTATTCTCAAATGGTGAAAGCGACAAACACACTACCTTCAGTCTCTTCAATCACTTTTATAAGAGCACTAATCTGATTCTTGAGGGTAGATCTTTCATAACTTAATCATTTTCCCCAAGGCTCTACGTCTTAATGCTATCCCAATGGGGATTAAATTTCAACATGTGAATTTTGAGGGTATAACCAACATTTCATACCATAGAAGCAAAGCTTCATCTGTAGTATATGCTTATGTATTTGAAAAATAAATACACTAGAATGTTTTGATTTAAGGGAGAGATGTTATTTCATATGTGATACAGGAAGTATAACTCAGAAATATTGATTTTTTTTTCCCCTAGGTATTTCTAATACACAAATGACCTCTCCTCAGAGGAAAATTTCCACTCTCCCCATTCACTTGTTTTGTGGTTGCTATGACTTTAGAATATCTATTACTGTTATTGTAACCTAATGAAAGGCATAGAGAGTAGAACTGGGGAAGGATACAGGAGGGGTGGGGTGTAGTAGGGAAGAGGGGCAGTTGTGGGGGCCCTAGATCCTGCATCTCAGTGATAGACCTGAAACTCAGAAGTGTGCTACACCTTGAAAACCTTGAGGTTTTCACATAGAAACAGTGTTGGCTAGATGATGTAGTTTTGTTTTGTTTAGCTTCGTAACCAATTAACTACTGCTTATAGACTAGTGTACAAACTTAACCATCATCTATTACTTTGTTTATATTGCTAAAAAGCCAGCTTCACAAAAGGGCATTTTGGAATGCAGTTTAAAATGTATGACATCAGGTCTGGTAAGAACAATTAACCAGACTTTTGCCAGTTGTGAACATTTTAACATCATGGTACACATATGCCTAAGTGAAAACAGAAGGATCATGTTTTATTTATTTGCTTTGAGAGGTTTTTAAAAAACATGACAGTTTAAGATGAAGCTTTACCTGCTACTCCATTATAAGAGTGCTCATTCAAAGGGACTCAAGGGTGAGACTTGGTTATTTAAATCTGTTTAATGGCATTATCAAAATAGTCTAATCTAGTTAAAAAATATTTGGCCCTTATGCTACAAAATCACAATCTAAATACTTTGGACCATTATACAATGTTGGTGAAACATTATTTTGCACTATTTGTCAAATTAAACTTTTTCGATTTTAAGCAGAATAAAGACACTGATATTTCAGGCTGTGCAAAGTAAAACCTGGTAAATGGAAAGTGTTAACTTTCAAAGGCATTATAATTTTAGCATTTTAGAAGATCTGGGGCTGGGCAGCAAGATGGATTCTTTTTGTCTTATTTTGACCTCAAATTTCTTAACGTTCCCAAGACATGAGCTTATTAGAAGGTAACAGAATTATTTAGTTAAGGTTTTAGAGCCTACGATCCACTTTCTATTTATTTGCCAGTATAGATGATTCTGTTTTACCTATCTACTCTGGTGTGATCCAGCACGTGAAATGCTATTCTAGAGTAGCTATTTTAAGGTAGGTGAAGCATGTAGGTGTAACTCAAGATTTTTATTTTAAAATATAATGGGATATTTGATATTCTGATTTAGGCTGAGAGTCTATTAAATGTGAAGCAGAAAAAGACTTATAGGAAATTATAGCTTAATGTTAAAAACTTAAGGCCTGGGGTGAGGAGGAAAGTAGAAAAATCTTTTGACAGTGAATATGTAACTTTACATTATAGAGTATAATGGAGTGTTGAAGCAGACGGGGGGTTGAAGTGACATATTCTATAAGAGGGACATAAATAATGGAGAATGTATTGAATACTGAGATGTCAAAGGACATTGAAAGACAGGGAAGAAGATTTCAGCAACGAGGACAAAGATAGGTAAAAGGATGCTTCAGCTTTTATTATAATAATTAGATATTCAAAGCTTGGCGTCTGTACTACAGTGGTTACGGTGCCAGCCACATACACCGAATGTGGCGGGTTTGAACCCGGCCCAGACCAGCTAAAAAACAGTAACAAAAAGTAGCCGGGCATTGTGGCGGCTGCCTGTAGTCCCAGCTATTTGGAAGGCTGAGGCAAGAGAATCACTTAGCCCCAAGAGTTGGAGTTGTTGGGAGCTGTAACACACGGCACTCTACTGAGGGCGACATAGTGAGATTGTCTCAAAAAACAAAACAAACAAACAAAAAAACCCCTAAATATTCAAAAAGGCAGCCAGTTTTTACTGTCCAGGAAGTTGAGCAATTACCTATTTTATAGTCTAGGTTTATGCAAGCAAGCTATAGGCAAGCAACCTGACATCAGGGATTTATATTAAGAAAGTTCTTTTAGGGAGTGTGAAGCAAGTTCAAGACTCAATCTTTTTTGGGGGGCGGGAGGAGTGGGGTGGGCGTTTTTTGGCCGGGGCTGGGTTCGAATCCACCACCTCCGGCTTATAGGGCCGGCACCCTACTCCTTTGAGCCACAGGCGCTACCCTAAGACTCAATCTTTTAATCTTCTCTGGCATGATCATACTATTCATGGTGCCCTTAAGACACTTCTTATTCTAAACCATCAAATAAAGCATGTTTAGCATAATTTGCATTGCATATATTATTAATAGTCTAGTCTAATGTCTTCTCAAAGTAGTCAGTTAAAAAAAAAAAAAAACTCTTCAGAAAAGGTGTGCACTAAACATCAGTGTTCTATGGAGACAACTGTAGAAACTGTCCATGCTGTACAACATTCTTATATACTTATGTATTTTTTCACTTTATTATAATTTGTAGAGATTCACATGTGTTGTATGTGGTAGTGCTGTTTACTAGAGTGTGAATTCAGTTAGTATTTATGATATGCATACTATGTTCTTGGATTTGTTTAAGGTATTGTGGTTGTGGATGATGCATTTTCTTTTTTTTTTTTTTTTTTTTTTTTTTGAGACAGAATGTCACTTTATTGCTCTTAGTAGAGTGTCATGGCGTCACAGCTCACAGCAACCTCAAATTCTTGGGCTCAAGCAATTCTGTTGCCTTAGCCTCCCAGATAGCTGGGACTACAGGCACCCACCACAGTGCCTGGCTATATTTAAAGACAGGGTCTCACTCTGGCTCAGGCTGGAACCTGTGAGTTCAGGCGATCCACTCGCCTAGGCCTCCCAAGTGCTAGGATTGCAGGAGTGAGCCACCATGCCTGGCGATGATGCATTTTCTGAATCCAGTCCTCTTGAATTAACAACATGAAACAAAGCATCTTATGAAAGCAAGTATTACATTGTGTAATGTGTTAGTTGCCATAAATAATCTAGGAGTAGTGAGAATAATTTGACCTGGAATGTATAAAACAAAACAAAAGTGACTCCTTAAGGCTTCATTTTGAAAGATAGATAAAATTTGGCTAGATGAATGGGAATCTGAAATAAAGAAAGAAACATGAACAGTAAGGGGGTGATTTAAGAGACTATGCTGATTGGAGCAGGGGCTTTTCGACTTACTAGGAGATAAGGATGGATTGGTTGTTCCTTAGGATTAAATAAACAAAACAATAAATCTTTATTTACTAGATTTCATTGGTTTTTTAAAAACATTTAAGGCTTGGTGCCTGTGGCTCAAGTGGCTAGGGCACCAGCCACATACACCTGAGCTGGCAGGTTCAAATCCAGCCTGGGCCTGCCAAAACAACAATGACGGCTGCAACCAAAAAATAGCGGGCATTGTGGCAGGCACTTGTAGTCCCAGCTACTTAAGAGGCGGAGGCAGGAGAATCGCTTGAGCCCTGGAGTTGGAGGTTGCTGTGAGCTGTGATGCTACAGTACTCTACCCAGGGTGACAGCTTGAGGCTGTATCTAAAAAAAAAAACAACAAAAAAACATTTAAGATGTCGGGCAGTTCCTGTGGCTCAAAGGGGTAGGGCACCGGCGCCATATGCCAGACGTGGTGGGTTCAAACCCAGCCCCAGCCAAAAACTGCAAAAAAAAAAAAAAAAGAAAAAGAAAAAAAACATTTAAGATGTCTTTGTATATGCCATACTACAAGAGAACATAGATTAGAAGTTGGTGGAAAAGATGAGATAAAAATAGGTGAGGTTACAAAATGGAGTCCAGAATTAGACTAATACTAATGATGCTTATCATGACAGAGGTAAGAGCTTTAAATATCTGATTTAGGAATGTGGATTCTCTCGCAGGCAATAAGGATTCTTGAAGGGTTGGTTCATGGTAGTGGTACATACACACACACACAAAAAAAACAAACAAACAAACAAAAAAAAACAGAGTCTTACTCTGTTGTCTGGGCTAGAGTGCCATGGCATCAGCCTAGCTCAAAGCAACCTCAAACTTTTGGGCTCATGTGATCCTCCTGCCTCAGACTCCTAAGTAGCTGGGACTATAACCACCCACTACAACTCTTTGCTTTTTTTTTTTTTTTTTTCTATTTTTAGTAGAGTTGGGGTCTTGTTCTTGCTCAGGCTGGTTTTGAACTCCTGTGCTCAAGCTATCCTCCTCGCTCAGGTTCCCAAAGTGCTAGGATTACAGGCATGAGCCACCATGCTTAGCCTCAAAATATGTTCAGAAAAACCAGGTTGGTGGATTGGAGAAGTGTTTGTGCCACTCACAGTGCAGACTGAGGGTAGGGAACCTTATAATAGTTATCTTGAGCTTAGCACAAATCCAGGAAGGTATAACCGTGAGAAACCTACAAAGGAAAATGCTACAGGAATGCTAACTGGTGGTATGCAGGGGTGTCCAACCTGAGGCCTGTGGGCTGCATGTGGATTATGTAAGAACTTTTTTGCCTTTCGGTAGTGGCGGATGTCATGAAAATTCTGTGCAGATCCTTTTTTTTCTTTCGGTAGTGTTTGTGAATTTAATATGTGGCCCAAGACAACTCTTCTTCCAATGTGATGCAGAGAAGCCAAAAGATTGGGCATCAATGTGAGGGAGTGTAAGATTAGCTCTGTTATGTTTAAAACAGTATCTAGGTTTAGGCTATTTTTTTTCCTTCTTTTTCCCTTCCTACATGGCTTTGACCTAGCTAAAACTTGGTGGTGCTATATTTCTCACACCATTCTCCATGGAGGTCCCTATCTATTAAAAGCATTGAGAGGGAAGAAGAGAGGATGGTATTTCTTCTTTGTCTCTTTGGTACTTTCAGTACACCTGACTGCTGCATTCTTGCTGGATTTTATCGTTTGAAGCCCAAAAAGTCAAAACTGCTATTGAGTATTCTCATTCTCCAACTACTGATAATGATATTTCTGCTTTTTTTTTTTTTTTTTTTTTTTGAGACAGAGTCTTAAGCTGTTGCCCTGGGTGGAGTGCCATGCGTCACAGCCACAGCAACCTCAAATTCTTGGACTTAAGCCATTCTCTTGTCTCAGCCTCCCAAGTAGGTGGGACTACAGGTACCCGCCACAAGGCCGGGCTATTTTTTTTGTTGCAGTTATCATTGTTGGTTAACTGGCCTGGGGCAGGTTTGAACTCGCCATCCTCGGTGCATGTGGCTGGCACCGTAACCACTGTGCTACGGGCGCTGAGCTGATATTTCTTCTTCTTGAGTCCTCATCCTTAGACTAGGTTGAGCATTATGGTACCGAGGGGCTAGTCAAGTAAAAATGAGCAATGGGCTTGTCTTTAAAACAAGTACAGAGTCTGTTCTCCAACCTACCTACAAGTGTATTACTCATAGTAGGCCAACATAAATAGGTGATCAGCCGGGCACAGTGACTCAGGCCCATAATCCCAGCACTCTGGGAGGCCAAGGAGGGTGGATCGCCTAAGCTCATGAGTTCGAGACCAGCATGAGCTAGAGCAAGACTGTCTTCCAAGATGACACCTGTTGCTGCATCTTTCGAAGGGATGCTGTGTCCTCATCTCATGAAGGAACAGAAGGGCAAAAATGTCTTGAATTCGTTTCTTCCAGCCCTTTTGTAAGGCAATAAATAATCATTCATGAGGGCAGAGCCTTCATGACTTAATCTCTTCTGAAAAGCCCCCTGCCCTTCTTGCTACCACTTGGGGATTAAATTTCAGCATGTGAATTTGGGGGGCATTCAAACCATAGCATTTGAGATGATGACTGGGCATTAGTGAAAATGTTTCTGTGTTGCTTGAGATTTATATGTATGCAATGATAAAAAGTTGTAAATTGAGTAATGTGTGGTTTCTTGTTGAGGGATTTGGGGGATAAATTTGGCTTTTCATAAATATGGCCTATATTTCTGTGATTCTGGAGTTTAATTGTGGCCCTTGGTTGAAGTCAAAATGGCAGGATATAATTCATTCTGTACTTGGGAGACTTGGTGGAGTTTAGCTAATTTGTCAGATTATAGTCCACTCTAAACTAAGAGATTTGCTCTAGTTGTTGGGTTTTCCTGAGACTGAAGGAAAAAGTAGTGAAGATGGCCATGTTTGTTTTGTTTCTCACCCCAAATCCTACATACCTCTGCTTTAAAGACCCAGTTGGGAGGTAGGTGTCAGATCATAAAATAGTAACTGTTCTACAAAGTCTAAACATTTACATCATGTTTCTAGCCTGTTCATGTGGTTCAAGCTTTGATGAAGTTGTTATATACCTGTTTATAAATCTTAACATGCTATTATATCATACCAGGAACCTTGGTGACTACATGATTTGCTCTTTTAAAATAAGGTAGATTGCTACAAGATTGGGTTTTAATTTAGGTAATTTAAATCACTAGACCTGGCCAGGCGCGGTGGCTCACACCTGTAATCCTAGCACTCTGGGAGGCTGAGGCAGGTGGATTGCCTGAGCTCACCACTTCAAGACCAGTCTGAGCAAGAGCAAGACTCTTGTCTTTAAAAATAGCCAGGTTTAAAGTTTTTAAATTACTTTTTTCTAACAGAACTTCATTTTGGGGGGTGGGGTGGGTTTAAACTTAATACATCTTCATCACAACTTATTTCATTTTACAATTCTTCTTGTTTTTTTGAAATAGAGTCTCACTTTGTCACCCTTGGAGCAGGGATAAGTGCCATGGCATCATAGCTCACAGCATCCTCAAACTCTTGAGCTCATGCAATCTTCTTGCCTCAGCCTCCCAAGTAGCTGGAACTACAGGTGCCCACCACACCACCTGTCTATTTTTAGAGGCTATGGCTCAGGCTGGCCTCAAAGTCATGAGCTCAGGCAATCCACCTGTCTCGGCCCGCCAAAGTGCTGAGCTTACAGGTGTGAACCATGGCACCTGGCTACAATTCTTTCACTTTTGTTAAAGCCCCTTACAAAGACCACTAGGAAACCTGTTGGTTATATAAAGCTGAGTTTCCTAAGCTTACTGAGCAAGTACCATGTTGACAGAATCTCAGGTGTTATCTCAGGAATGGAGAAGTTAGGGTACTTAAGTAAGGTTTTGGGGCCCTTGCTGCTCATGGGGTGTTTTTAGAGCAGAGTTAGTAAGCAAGATTTGGGCAAGGATTGTTTAAATTTGTAAACTGGCTTAGTTACTGAATAGTCAGTAGTCTTACCTTTGGAACAGAGAAATTTAGAGAGAATTACTATTAAATTTGTCTTTATCAGTGCTGCCCAAGGAAATAGCCTACAAGCCACATAGATAATTTAACATTTTGTAGTAGCACACTTAAAAAGTGAAAGGCTAACTGGGCATGGTGGCTCATTCATATAATCCCTGCACTTGGGAGGCCAAGGCAGGTGAATTGCCTGAGCTCATGGGTTCGAGACCAGCCTGAGCCAAAGCGAGACCCCATCTTTGAAAATAGCTGGGTGTTGTGGCGAGTACCTGTAGTCCCAGCTACTTGGGAGGCTAAGGCAAGAGGATCATCTCTGGAGCTCAAGAGTTTGAGGCTACTGTGAGCTATGATGCCATTGCATTCTACCAAGGGTGAGAAAGTGAGATTCTGTTTCAAAAAAAAAAAAAAGAAAGAAAGTTTAAATTAACTTTAACAGCTTCTTTAACAAAAACACCAAATAGCGATGATGCTGGTACAGCAGGAGGGCCTGGAGACCCCGGGGGTCCTGGAATGGGAGGCTTCAGCAGCAGCATTCAGGGCTGGGGTCACGGCTATCCTTGGGGTTGGGGCCGAGGCCAAGGTCATGGAGCTAAAAGAGGCAAGGCCAAGGACAAAAAGTGGATACTCATCACCAAGCTGGGCCACCTGGTCAAAGCCATGAAGATCAAATCCCTGGAGAGATGTGTCTCTTCCTGCCCATCAAGGAATCTGAGATCATTGACTTTTTCCTGGGAGCATCTCTCAAGGATGAGATTTTCAAGATTTTGCCACCGTAGAAGCAGACCCGCGCTGGCCAGCAGACCAGATTCAAGGCATTTGTTGCCATTGGGGACTACAATGGCCATGTCGGTCTGGGTGTTAAGTGCTCCTAGGAAGTAGCCACCGCTATCTGAGGGGCCATCCTCCTGGCCAAGTTCTCTATTGTCCCAGTGTGGAGACGCTGCTGGGGATCGCCAAGCCCCACACTGTTCCTTGGAAGGCGACAGGCTGCTGGCTCTGTGCTGATACGCTCATCCCTGCTCCAAGAGGAACTGGTATTGTCTCAGAGACCATGCCTACCAAGCTGCTAATGATGACTGGTATCAATGACTGCTGCACCTCAGCCTGGGGCTGCACTGCCACCTGGGGCAACTTTGCCAAGGCCACTTTGGATGTCATTTCCAAGACCTACCTGTCTTACTCCTGATCTCTGGAAAGAGACAGTGTCCACTTAGTCGTCTTACCAGGAATTTACTGACCATCTTTGTCAAGACTCACTGAGGCAAGAGAATCGCTTAAGCCCAGGAGCTGGAGGTTGCTGTGAGCTGTGTGATGCCACGGCACTCTACCAAAGGGCCATAAAGTGAGACTCTGTCTCTATTGAAAAAAAAAAAAAAAAAGACTCACATGAGAGTTTCCATGCAGAGGACCCAGGCTCCAGCTATGGCTACAACGTAGGATTTTTATACAATAATAATAAAGTGAATTAAGTCTGTTAAAAAATAAATGAATAAATTTTCTTTAACCCGCTGTATACAAAATATTGTATTAACGTGATCAATATAAAAATTATTAGTGAGGTTTTACATTTTTTTCATACTAAGTCATGGAAATCCATTGTATATTTTATATCTATAACATAATTTGCTCTAGCAACATTTTATTTTTATTTTTATTATTTTTTGAGACAGAGTCTCAAGCTGTCACCCTGTGTAGAGTGCTATGGTGTCATAGCTCACAGCAACCTCCAACTCTTGGGCTCAAGTGATCCTCTTGCCTCCACCTCCCGGAATACTAGGATTACAGGCATGAGCCACGGTGCCCAGCCTCTAGCAACATTTTAAATTCCCATTAGCTACATGTAAATAGTGGCTACCATATTGGACAGTGAATGTGTATAGTCTTAGAATTTAGGGATTTGAATGAGCTATTGTTTAAAACAATTTGAGCTTAAGTAATTTGTGTTCCACATCATGACTTGGCACAGCTTATCTGTATTACAGGTATAGTATAATTTTGAAGCTTATGTTTTCTGTTTCATTTCTCACTTTCATGAGTAAATCTGTGGCCTTCTGTAAGTATGTTATTATTAACAAACATATAGAGATACAATCTATAATTCACAAATCATAACAGTTTTCTTGGATACTTGATAGACTATCAGACTAAACCATTGCTTCCAGTAGATAGAATGTTTCATCAAATGTTCTAAAGCTATAGAGTAGTTTGGACATCACCAGCAAAAATTGTTTAAAAATGTATGCATAGGCTCGGTGCCAGTGGCTCAAGCGGCTAAGGCGCCAGCCACATACACCTGAGCTGGTGAGTTTGAATCCAGCCTGGGCCTGCCAAACAACGATGGCTACAACAAAAAAAATAGCCAGGCATTGTGGCAGGTGCCTATAGTCCCAGCTACTTGGGAGGCGGAGCCAGGAGAATCTCTTGAGCCCAGGAGTTGGAGGTTGCTGTGAGCTGTGATGCGACAGCGCTCTACCCAGGGCGACAGCTTGAGGCTTTGTCTCAAAAATAAAATAAAATAAAAAAATAAAAATGTATGCATATATATTACTGTCCCTGTTAAATTTTTTTGGTGCTTTCTTGACAGCTTGAACAGAAGCGTCTTACATAAATTCTTATTTGTTATCACTAAAGATAATTCTTGATATTGTCTTTGAGTTTTATGTTTATACTTTATTTTTTAAATTATTTTTTATTAAATCACAACTTGTACATTGATGCATTTATGGGGTTCAGGGTACTGCTTCAATATACAATGTGAAATGTTTACATTGACCTAAGTAACACATCCGTCCCATATGCTCATTTCTTAATAGTTTTGATATGTACCATTGCATCATGCACATTGGGTGAGGTCCCCCCAAATATATGTTTATACTTTAAGTGAAATTGTTTTTATATAGTATAAATGAGTTGTCAGTAAAATTGTAACATTATTCAAATAAAGAGTATTTTAAATGAAGGGGTTTTTTTTGTTTGTTTTTACAGAGACAGAGTCTTATTTTGTCATCCTCCCGTAGAGTGCTATGGCGTCACAGCTCACAGCAACCTCCAGCTCCTGGGCTTAGGCAATTATCTTGCTTCAGCCTCTTGAGTAGCTGGGACTACAGGTGCCTGCCACAATGCCCGGCTATTTTTTTTGCTGCAGTTTGGCCGGGGCCAGGCTCAAACCCACCACCCTCGTATATGGGGCCAGTGTCCTACTCACTGAGCCACAGGCGCTGCCCAGTGAAAAGTATTTTTTAAATGAAGAGTATTTTTAAAAGTATATATACTTTGAAATGTTGCTTATACCTTCAATTTTTTCAAGGGACTACAAATTGTTCAACAGTTTATGTATTACTCCCTAAGGGTCTCCAACAACTTTTCTGTCTTCCATTGTTTCAAAATTTTGCTGCGGATTTTTCACATACATTTAATTCTACTTAGTTAATTGTAATATATTTGCCACTTGCCTTCTTCACAATTCCGTAGTTGTCTGCTTGTATATCATGCCAGACTCTTACCTTGGTTCATTATTATTTCTTCATGAAAACAGGATTGAGGTTTATTCTGAACTTCCATATTAAGGTTTCTGACCATCTTCGTATGTATCTTTATAACATCTATATAATGTAGACATTGTTATCCACATTTTTAATATGAGGAAACTCATTCACAGGGAGGTTAAATAACTTCTCCAATTTATTGAAATGAGTGCTTTCAGTATGCTGTGACTATGTCGCCCTCAGTAGAGTGATGTGGTGTCACAGCTCACAGCAACCTCAAACTCTTGAGCTTAAGCAATTCTCTTGCCTCAACCTCCCAAGTAGCTGGGACTACAGGCACCCACCACAATGCCTGGCTATTACTTCTTTTTACTTTTATCTGGTTGTGGAATAGCAGAGTGTTATAATTCTGCCTAACACTGGTCATCTCAATGAATGAAAAGACCGATTATCTTGTATATACAGTTGTATAAATAGTAAATTCTGTCTGCTTTCTCCTTTTCATTTCTTCTTGGCTTCTTTATCTTTTTTTCTTCCTCAGATTGTGCCTTGAAGTTCCTCTTGAATCCTTGCTTTTGGAATATTGTGTATGCCCAAGAGTCTCATTGACGGAAGATAATCATAATACTCATTACCGTACATCTTCCTGATTTTTTTTCCCTGCCTCTGGAAAGGCTTAATATGTTCTGGTGATAGTAGAATCTGGAAAGAGGAATATATATACAACTATACATGTGTATAGTATTTATTCTTAAACATGTATTTGTTTATATATTTGTGTGTATTTGTGTATGTACACACACATATAATACTGTTATCTCACTTTTTAGGCAATAAATGTTTCCACACAATTTGAGAATATAAATTTTGTAAATTGAGTAAGTTTAATAGTCTTCAGATAGCTGTGCCTTAAAAGGAGGTCATACTTTAATTACTTTTCTAAATCAAATTATTCCATTGCTTCACTTAAGGAAACTATTTCCCCTAAAAAGGGGTTGACACACAAATTAAAGTAAGACATCTGATTTTTTGAGTCCTTTAGTAGGTGTGGGAGAGATATTTAAAATTGTAGCCTGAAAACAATGCTTTGGTATTATTCATGCTTTCACTTCCCTTTGTTCCTTTGGAATTCAGTTTAACAAATAAGGAACAATGTCAGAGGGTTCATTTCTCTTTTCACATACACACATACCCAGTACTAGTATGTGTAGAAGGAAAATGCTTAGACAATAACAGAAATGAGAATTGTTAGCTAGAAATTATTTTTGACTTAAAAGCAAAAGCATAGGATGGTTTTAAGGATCTGAATTGCCTGGGTTTTTGAATCCTGACTCAGATACTTTGTATGTGATGTCCGTGCCTCAGTTTTCTCATTTGTAAAATGATGATGATAATAGTATTTTACTATATAGGCTTTTGTGAGGAAGAAGTAAGATAAAACATGCTAAGTGCTTCAAACACTAATGGGCACAGCCAATATTGGTCAGTTCTATCATTTAATTTCAAGAGTTTGTTTTTAATAGCCCTGCTGCTGGCTTAATAAGAGGACAAAGGTTCTGGGATGTGTTGAGGTGCAATGGGATATGCTAAATAAGACTCAAATGAACACCTTAGTGAGGTTCAAATGAGCAAAGATATATGTGAAAATGCTTTATGAGCTGTTAGTACTCTATAAATATAAGGGAATAGGAAGAAATTAGATGATTTGTAGCCTGAGTATTCTAGAGAGTGAATATTTACTTGTCTAGCTTAACAGATAATGGTAATATTCCTCTTCAAATCCCCATTTTGAAAACCAGGAAAAAATTTAAAGCCATACAGAAAAAGTTAATAAAATATTAAAAGCCAAACTCATTGTGGTGAATATTATTTTGAAATTACATATTAATGCACAAATTAACCTGATGTTCTCCTGGAAAAGGGGTTTGGTAAGCTGTATCTTTCATGTTGATTGTTTTCAAGGATTTGATAAATCTACATTTACATAGAAACACTTGGTATTTATAAACAAGTCTTATTTTTTAGCCTGTATCTCCTTTGAAGGGATGTGCCTGTGGCTCAGTGGGTAGGGTGCCGGCCCCATATAATGAGGGTGGTAGGTTCAAACCCAGCCCCGGGCAAACTGCAACAACAATAAAAAAAAAGAATCTCTTTTTGGGTCTTTCTGAATTTCTTGAGGAAGTTGGGGAAGTACCTCTGGCCATCCTTTCCTGAAAGCATTTTTAACTTCCTTCTTTGTTTGTATTCCTATAATTCCCAGCACATAGCCCTGTCATTAAATTTAACTTATTATATAATTATTTGTTAACAAAATCACTGGCTTGTGAGAGACTGTGTGTGGAGCAAGACTGTGCCTCACTTAATCCTTTTATCTTTAATGGTTAGTATATTAAGGTTTCCAATAAACATATATAAAATAAGTGAAGAAAGAATAAATTTGGTAAATGTATTCGGTAAATTTGGCAAAATTTTGTTAATACTAGCATTTGAAAGTAATAAAGAAAGCTGTTGTTCTAAAAATGTGATGTAGGCATTTTGGAAATTCTGACCAAAACTCCTTTAATATAATTTATTGCATTTAAATTTATAATCTCTCTAAAGTACCTTGAAGTATTATTACTAGAATGATAAATGCTTTATGTTATTGTTTATTATCATTATTATTATTTTTGAAACAGTCTTGCTCTGTCATCCCATGTAGGGTTCAGTACTGTCATCATAGCCCACTACAACCTCAAACTCCTGGGCATAAACGATCCTCTTGCCTCAGACTCCCAAACAGCTGTAGCTACAGACATGTGCCATGACACTTGGCTAATTTTTCTATTTTTAGTAGCGATGGGGTCTTGTTCAGCTGGTCTTGAACTCCTGAGCTCAAGCAATCCTCCCATCTCCGGCTCCCAGAGTGCAAGGATTACAGGCATGATCTACTTACTATACTGGCTATAGGTTTTATTTTAAAGTGATTTTTTTAGCTTTCCAAATGCAAAATATCTTAATAGCTTTGTATTTTAGATGCTTTAACATTTTAATCTCTTAAATGTGATAACATTTCAGTGAAAAATCAGGGTTAAACCTTATATACATTCTTTTCCTCCTGGAATGCCTATATCACAAATAATTTGTGTGTGGTCAGTCATCCTCAAGAGTACCTGATTTGTGTTAAGAACTACTTAATATTTAGTTTCCTCATTTGTAAAAGAGAGGTTGTAATATCTATCTCATAGGACAGTTGTAAAAATTAAATGAGGCAATCTAAGTAATACTCAGCACAGGAAATAACCAGCATTATTTTAGGGATGAGTTTGGTATGAAGGCAGTTAGGGAGTAATTGGTTAAGACGATTTTGACTTTTGAATATACTATCTTATTTATTTTGGTTACTGAATTCATTTTTATTATCTCAATTTAAGTTTCTTTTTGTCTGGAATCATAATTATACAATAAACTTGAGATGCAAGAGTTTATTTTATCTTTTATCTTTTTACCTTTTCACTAGAAGAAAGGGGTTTGGAAACTAAGCAATAGGTAATGTGTTTCTGTTTCTCTGGTCCCAGCCCATCAACTTGGAGTGAATTTCTTTAGTACTTATCAGGTTCTCTGCTTTAAAATATACACACATGGACACTGGTGACCTCTCTAGTGGAGTCTTGGGAGTGACAGTGAAGAGTTATAGTCCACAGCTCTTAATCTGTCTGTGTGTGTACTAGGCAGGGCATCATCTGTTGGTTTCTCAAAGAGGGAGAACCCTAGAAGGCTGCCCAAATTAGCACAGTTGTTACTTTATTACTTTCATTGCCATAGGGCAGTTTGCATAAAAGCTGCTGCTCAGTTCCTAAATCCAAGGGTCAAGAGGATAACAGGGGGCCACAGCAGAAGCGTTCACGTCGCGGCCCCTGTCAGATTCTGGTGAATCTGCGAATTCTGCTGGATATCTCCACACCCAACCACTGAAGTCAAACAAGAATGGAAATGAACAGCAACCAACCAGTTGTGTAGTAGTTAAGAATCTCAGGCCAAGGATGTCATCAAAGAGTACTTAAAATATAAGAAATGAACAAATAAAACTTTGGCTCATGTTCTTTAAAAAAAAAAAAAAAAAAGAAAGAAATGAACAGCAGCAGGGCAGACTTACAGGTATCTTTTATGGCCCAGTGATGCTTTTAGGGAGATGTTTTAGAAGCCTATGGCACCTCATTCTTAAAATGTGCCCTGGTCACAAATGGGAGAGTCTCTGAAGGACATAGTACATCACTATAAGACAGGAGTCTCTGTACTAAAAAATAAAAACATCAGAAGCAATGAGAGACGTGAGAAGATGCTGTTTGTGTAATATGGTTAGTAACTGCTAACAGGTTCCTAGAGTAATATTACGGACATTGTGAGATGACACACATGTTGTGATGGTAAATGGCTTTAGTTATTTGACTGGCAATAGGGTTGCCTTTTAAGTTTTACTGCTGTCTGGTTTAATTACTTGGGTCCTTTAGTGACTCCTGAATGGAGCCACTGGAATCAAAATTTTTCTTCCTTGAATCATAGTTCAAAAAAGTTCTCCGTAGGGTGAGGCAAGAGGATCACTTGAGCCTAGGAGTTCAAACTCAACTTGGGGCAACAAAATGAGACCCCACTTCTTAAAAAAAGAAAGGTTATTAGATCTTATGTTTTCTATACCTAAAATAGATGTCATAGTTCCTTTTAACACCTTAGGAAAGCCTTTTTAAAAAAAATTGTAGCTTTATTGAGATATAATTCACATACTGTGGAATTCACTCCTTTAAATTGTACAATGTGGTAGTTTTTAATATGTTTAAAAAATTGTGTGTCAATTGTCACTGTCTAATTGTAGAATATTTTTATCATGCCCAAAAAGAAATGACCTCATATAAGTTAGTACAGTTAGTAGTCAATCCCCATTTGCCCCTGATTTTCCCAGCTCTAGGCAGTAACCAATCTATTTTCCAGCTCTATGGTTAATTTGCCTTTTCTGAACATTTTGTGGAAATAGAATCATACAATTTGTGGTCTTTTGTGACTGGTTTTTTTCACTTATCATAGTGTCTTTATGGTTCATTCATGTTACAGCATGTATCAATTAATTTATTTTTGTTGCTAAATAATATTCTATTATGTGAATATACCACAATTTGTTTATCTGTTCACCAGTTGGGTAGTTTTTAGTTTTTGGAAATTGTGAATAAAATTTTATAAAGTTATTATTATATAAAGCTGTTATAAACCTTTTTATACAGGTTTTTGTGTGGACATGTGTTTTTATTTATCACTTAGGAGTGGGATTGCTACGTTGTATGCCTACATATATGTTTAATTTTAAAAGAAACAGCCAAACTTTTTCATTTGGCTGTTAAAAGAAACAGCCAAACTAACTGTTTTTGGATTCTCACTGGCAATTTACAAGACTTCTGGTTGCTGTGCAAACCCTACGTTTGATATTGTCAGGGTTTTTTGTTGTTGTTTTAGCTTTTCTAATAAGTGTTGTTCTTTCTTCGTTTTAAATGAAAATCTTGCAAGATAAATTCATCCAAAAGACAATTTAAATGTGAAACAAGCATTTACTGTCTACCTGTATGTGCCCTGCCTTCTACTAGGTGGTGAGAATACAGAGAAATATGTGGTCTGACAATTAAGTTTGCAAATTGATTCTAGAAAAGTGCTGCTTATCTCATTGCTAAATACTATTATGGCCAGGTGCAGTGGCTCAATGCCTGTAATCCTAGCATTCTGGAAGTCTGAGGCAAGTGAATTGCCTGAGCTTACAGATTCAAGACTAGCCTGAGCAAGAGCAAAGACCTTGTCTCTAAAAATAGCCCGTGTTGTGGTGGGCACCTATAGTCCCAGTTACTCAGGAGGCTGAGGTACGAGGAGTTTGAGGTTGCTGTGAGCTACGATCCCACAGCACTCTACCAAGGGTGAGAAAGTGAGACTGTCTTAAAAAAAAAACAAAACACACAAATAAATATTATTATGGTCACCAGATGGTCAATAGGAGTACTTTGTAGGTGATCATACTGATGTTCAGCAATGGTGTATATAATACTTTTTCTAAGATGAGCTTGAGAACTTAATACTGTTCCCTTGAGACTTATAGTTATTGAGGGTAACAGGAATGTAAAGAAGTAATTACAGTATAGTTAAGTTACTGTTGATTATCTGGAGTCAGTCTGGAGTGGGAAAGAAGTGTGTAACTCTACCTAAAAGAGGTCAGTGTTATGGAAGGATTTTGATGTTTATGATCAATAAAAAGAAAAGATGTACTTTTGCATAATGTTCTAAGATAGATTTTGGTACCAAAGGTCAAATTCCACCTACATTATTATGCCTAATAAATCAATCTTATAAGGTAAAGGGGATGTTTGTAAAAAAGGATTTAAAGCTGGAGGGAATTGAAGGAAGTCAGAGAGTCAGTACAGTGAGAGTCCTTAAGAGCAGGGTCTGTATTTAACTGGGTTTGAGCCCTGGCTCTGCCACTTACTAGCCTTGTAACCTTGAGCCAGTTATTTAATCTCTCCAGGACTTTAATTGCTTAATTTACAAAACGAGGACAAACGTTACCTACCATACAGCATATAACAGGTTTAGAACAGTGCCAGCCAAATATTAAATGTATTATTAAGTCAAGCTGGGAGAAGAAAGAGAGCAGGGTTAAAGCAGCAGGGGTGAGTTGTTCCTGTGTACAACTAACTGATAATATCTTCATTGGTTGTCTTCAAAGAAAAAAAGCCAATAATTGTATTCATTTTTATAGATGTTCTAATACTTCCTGGTGTGTTTGCTTGTTAAAAACAAAAAAGATGACCAGGCATGATGGCTCATGCCTATAATCCTAGCATTCAGGGAGGCTGAGGTAGGAGGATCATATGATGTCTGGAATTTGAGACTAGCCTGAGCAAGAGTGAGACCCCCATCTCTACTAAAAATGGAAAAATTAGCTGGGTGCAGTGGTGTGAAGCTGTAGTCCCAGCTACTTGGAAGACTGAAGCAGGAGGATGGCTTGAGCCTAGGAGATTGAGGTTGTAGTGAGCTATGATGAGGCCACTGCACTCTAGCCAGGGCAACTATGTCACCGGAAAAAAAAAAAAAAAGATGTTATTCCTTTTCTTCCTATATTGAGAAACAAAACTTATGAAGAAAGACTTAACATTTTTGTTGTTGAATGATAAATTTTGGTCTAGTTTTTCTCTATGCATGATTTCTGTTGGTGCATTTCACTGAATTTTTCAGTTTTTCTACCCTTTTTGTTCTGTCCTTGCAGGTTTCCTGGTTAGTTATTTCAGCAATGTTTACTACTTGTAAAATAAACTGGATGAATGGTGTGCAGCAAATATAAATTGATCAGGCACGGATAAAATTAATTTTAATGAAAAAAGTCAAGAGGACTGAATTTCAATTAAGAAGACTGCAAATTCTGTCATGTCTGTCACATTTTATCTGTTGACCATTAGTGAATCCTTTTAGGTTAGCACCTATGAACTGCTAGGTCTTTAAATCTATGTTTGTGTACTCTGTCATGGCATCATAGAAGTTTTTTTTTTTGTTCTTACTGATATTATAATAGCCACCATGGTACACATGTCTTACATGAATTTGAAAATCAGATTTTGATTTCAAAGTTTGTACTTTTGAAAACTAGGCCACCAACTGTCTCATCAACCCCCAATCAATTGCAAGACTGTAAAGCTGACCTTCTGCAGAGTGGCCAGGTTCGTTTATTATCTGTTGCTAGTGTTCTAGCCCCTGCCCTCACTAAACTGTCCAATTTTACTGAAGGAAACTTAAGTAGGAAGGCTTAACTTGACGAATCACCTAATCTAGTGGTTTTCAGGTAGTCACAAGAATCACCAAAGACCTTTCTTTCTTTCTTTTTTTTTTTTTTTTGACATTTATTTCTTTTTAAATTATGAATAAGTAGGTTTGAGCTGGAGCCCAGGAATCTGTGTTAAAGTCTACACATGACTTTAATAGTCTGACATATTCAGGAATCACTTCAGTTTAAACATGTGGTTTGCCCCTCCCAATACATTTATTTTCTAACAGGTAGGCATTGAATTTCTGATATCCACTTGTGATAAAAACTCCCTCCCACATTTCTAGAAGGGTCATTTTCATCAGCAGTTAGATACAATGCTGCGTTTCTATAGAATTTTCTATGATTAGATTAGTTTCTTTGGGCAGATTTTTATGCTGCTTAGGTTTTGACATTGAGTTCGGACTTGGGTTTGAATCTACCCTAAACATTACCTTTTTCATGTGTAAATGGGTATGTTGTTATCTATTTTAAAGGATTATATCAAGAATAAAATAAAAAATAAACTTTCCTGACTGATAAGATTTTTGACTGCTTTCAAATAGCTTTTTCTTACAGTTTCCTGACCTTGTCAGCTTGTTCTCAAACTGCCTTGTGTCTGTAGATCTCTAGTTAGAAGTGTGGATATGGTAGAAGGCTCCTAGATGCACATTTTAGGATTGTCATTGCCAGAAATCAGTTGTGATTTGGTTTCCTCATCAGCACACGTCTTTACCTCTGGTTTTTTCTTTGGGCAAATAATACAATACCTCTTAGGGAGATAGATACGTCTGCATTTCTGGAAATTCAGCTTTACTCCTTAAGAGTTTCCACTGATAACTTGAACCCAAAGTAGAACAAATGATGTGCAGGAAGAGCTTAAAGGTAAAAGAAAAAAGCCTGCTTGGAGTATATAGGGACAAAAATGGAGAACCATTTTTGGTTCCTTCCTATCCAAGGGGAGAGACAGGTAACTGGAGAATGTTGTCCTTAGGAGAGGGTTATCAAGTGCAAGCCTAGATAGACAGCTCAGAACCTGAGAATAATCTCTTTATCACTGTAATTTAATTTGACTTGGCTATTTAGATGTAGATTTGTCTTGTTTTACTTAAAACAAATTTGATCTGTTCTGTAGTATTAACTTAGTCTACAAGCTGCACTTACCTTTAGGCTAAGAATCCTAAGAAGAGTTTTTAGGTGATATTCTCCTGCAAGCTTGAGTAAATTATGGTGAAACAGTTGCTTTTTTCTTCATTTACTTTGCATAGCCATTTTCAAAATGTTTTTGAACCTAACATCATAAAAATACTACTTTGAGTTTTCTTTCATGTGAGTTCTTTTCAAAAGATAATTTTAGTACTTTAGACACATTTTTATATATGTATGCATGCATTTAGACTCGCTCTGTTGCCCTGGATAGAGTGCTATGCATGATAGCTCACAGCAACTCAAACTCTTGGGTTTGAGCAATCCTTCTGCCTCATCCTCCCAAGTAGCTAGGACTTCAGGGGCCCTCCATGATACCTGACTAATTTTTCTATTTTTAGTAGAGATGGGGTCTCTTGCTCAGGCTAGTCTCAAATTCCTGAGCTTAACCAATCCACCTGCCTTGGCCTCCCAGAGTGCTAGGATTGCAAGGGTAAACCACCATGCCCAGCCCACATTTTTATTATTAAAAAAAAAAGTATCTAATGTTTGTAACTTACTGGTCATAAATGTTAAAGATAGCCATAAAAAAATTGAAGTTACATTTACTTTTTTTATTTTTTAGGAAAGTGAATCGGTTTATAGACTGAGTTCTTAATTTTGGCCTTCTTCTGGGGGGATCTCTATTCATTTGACAATAGAGGGGTGGAAGGCAGAGGGCAAAAACTCAGTTGATTCTCCTTTTGAATTTACTTTTTGAGTTCTTTTGAGAGAAGTCAGTCTTTAGTAGTGGGACATGCACATTATAGAATACTAGGGAAAAGGATACAGTGTAACTAATTATGGGAATTTATATTAAATAATGCTGCTGAGTCATTCTTAATGAAAAAAGTATATGTTATTAGAACTATCTGGAACTTTAAAATCTCACCAATCCACAGCAGGAAGCAAATGACATGGTGCTAATTTTATAAAGTAATTTTATGTATCATCTTGTTCTGTGTTTTTATTTTTAGGACCGGAGTAGGCCCTATGACACTTTTAACTTGCACTCCTTGGAGAACTCCTTAATGGATATGATAAGGACTGATCATGAGCCTCTGAAAGGTAAACACTACCCTCCCAGTGGCCCACCAATGAGTTTCGCTGATATAATGTGGAGGAATCATTTTGCAGGTTAGGAACATTCATGTGTCCATTCCTTGCTTGGTGTTTTAAGCAAAAATCAGCTTTTTAATAATTGTGATTTTTTTGGGTTTTTTTTGCTTTTTTATGTTTGTTTGTTTTTGTTTTGCTTCTGTAAAGCATTGTGGAATGTATTTAAAGTTGATTTTTTTTTTTTTTAACCTGGGTTCAGCTACCTACAATTATCAAGGTTGATTGCTTTAATTAGTAATGTCTGGCAGAAGCATGCTTTGGGTAGCTGAGGTCATGGTTATAGCATGAGACCAGAAGCCATGTTTTCTGGGCTTTGTGCATTTTAATGATCCTCATCTGAACCTGGATAATTCATTTAAGTCCAGTTATAATGCAAGAAACTATTAGGAGATTTAGTAAGCCTACCTCCGAAGACTTAAGAAATTTCATATAATACGGTTGTGTTTTTTAAAGGTATAATCACTTTCATAGTATTGGAAGTAGTACCACACAGGCTTAAGAGCAGCCAGTGACCCTGTCAGTCTCTGACTAAGGAAAATGTCTTAAAGTATGTAAATGTCTTGGTTGAAATACAAGACAAAAAGTCCCAAGGTTGGCAGTATTAGAACGTCCTATTTTTAGAGCCTACATAAATTCAGAATAGGTGTTCATGTTTTATTGTTAATTATAGATCTTTTTATGGATTATGGGACTGTTTAGGACCAGTACGGTATTTTAAAATGCCCTAATACAAATTAACTATGGAAATGCCCTGTATACTTGGGTTAGGAGTTAAACATTTGAAAACTGTAAAGAGTTAGTCACAGGATGCCCATCTTGTTTGGACCTTTATGTCTTTCAGAATTGAGGGGAATTCTCTCATTCTTTCTAGGTCCTAATGTGGAGTGTGACCAACTATGAATACCTGATACTTGTTTCCTCAAGTCATACCGGAAATCCCTTTCATCATTTTCTTGTCACACTCATGATTTTCTACTGCTTTCTTCATTTTCCAGTGAAAAGACAGTAGTTAGTAGGTTGTGAAGAAAATACAGGATTTTGAGAAAGCTAGATTTTTAAGGCCTTCAGAAGTAGAGAAAAAAGTCTTATTTATTCATTGTTACATTTGGTCACTGTTATCACAGCTTTCTTCAGTTAAAAGATTAGGTACATGCTA
The DNA here is from genome assembly GCA_963574355.1 of Loris lydekkerianus. NCBI lineage: Eukaryota > Metazoa > Chordata > Mammalia > Primates > Lorisidae > Loris > Loris lydekkerianus. The sequence continues at coordinate 11,816 of CAUYPK010008877.1, read as the reverse complement.
ATTTAAAACATATTTCACTTAGAGGTGAGAAGGATGTTTTAAAATAACCCAACACTATTCACAGACTATAAATGTGTTTTTAGTATCTTCTAAGGCTGGATTTGTCTTCCTTCCCTGTCACAGATAGCTATAAGCCTCTCCTAATTATTCTAACATATTCAGCTCCTGTTCTTTATGTATACCTATTTTACCTTGGTCTGCATTCTTTTCTTCTTGCAATAAAAGATTATGAAAAGATCTTAGATTAGGATCTATAAAGTAATTTTCCAGAATTTTGTGAATGTGGGTAACAGTAGCAATTGTGCCCTATTGAGAGTAGTACTGGCAAAATATAAGGAAGGTACTTCGCTGTGAAGTAATGTAAATATCCTGTTCATTTGTGACAGGCCTTTTTTATTGCATGTCTTACTACCTCTGTGTAAATTTCTCCACCATCTACATAAGCCTGCTCTACTCTATTTAAAATATGTCTTAATTAATTGGAAGGCATTTACTATATACTTTTTTTTCTTTTTTTCTTTTTGAGACAGAGTCTCACTCTGTTGCCTAGGCTGGAGTGCCATAGTATTAGCCTAGCTCACAACAACCTCAAAGTCATGGGTTCAGGTGATCCTTCTGCCTCAGCCTCCCAAATAGCTGGTACCCTAGGTGCTTGCGAAAATCCCTGGCTAGCTTTTTCTATTTTTAGTAGAGATAGGCGGTCTTACTCTTGCCCAGCTGGTCTCGAACTCCTGAGTTCAAGGGAGCCTCCTGCCTCAGCCTTCCAAGAATGCTTAGGATTATAGGCATAAGTCTCAGTGCCTGGCTCAATATGTACTTTTCTGTACTTTTCAGTATGGTTGCAACTTCATAGTTCATCATGCTACTCACAGACATTTCCTATGAATATGCATGTATTACTATATCATTTGTCTATGGATAGACTGAGTTTTCCTGCTTCTTTCCAGCTGGGAGACTACTTAGCTCTGTCTGATTTATGACACCATGTGTTTGATACTTATTGCCTCTACTAACAATTATAATACTTACATTTTTTAATTTTTGGCATTCAAAAAATTATTTCAAGTAATTTTTGACTTTAAAAATGAAGAAAATTATAAGGACAAAAAGACAATTAAAAAATAAAAGAAAAATTGTGATAGTATGTTTTTTATTTTTCTATTTACCGTGTAATAAGTATTATCCCTGTTTCTATCTGATCTTTATAATTTATGGTAGGCCTTGGATTTAGACTCTTAAATGTTTCCAGTTTTTCCTCCATTATAAGTAATGCTGTCATGAATGAGTTCTTGCATATATCTTTTCTTTAAATTCATAGTGGGAGACTTTGGGGTAAAAGATGTAAACATATAAGCGGATTGAGTTGGAATTTGGGAGTTCCCCCCCCCTTTTTTTTTTTTTGAGACAGAGTCTTACTCTGTTGCCCTTGGTAGAGTGCCATGGTGTTGCGGCTCACAGCAACCTCCAACTCCTGGGCTTAGGCGATTCTCTTGCCTCAGCCTCCCAAGTAGTTGGGACTATAGGCACCTGCCACAATGCCTGGCTATTTTCCTTTGTTTTTTTAAGACAAAGTCTTGCTCTGTTGCCCAGGCTAGAGTGCAGTGGTGCCATCAGAGCTCACTATAGCCTCAAACTCCTGGACTCAAGCCAGCCTCCTACTTCAGCTTCTGGAGTAGCCAGAACTACAGGCACACATTACATCTCCTGGCTAATTTTTCTATTTTTTTTGTAGAGACAGGTCTTTTATGTTGCTCAGCCTGGTCTTCAACTCCTGGCCTCAAGAAATCCTACCTCATTGGCCTTCCAAAGTGCTAGGATTATAGGTATTGCCATTGCGCCAGCCTGAATTTAGAGAAGGTTGTTAGCTACCATGTAGCTTCTGTATGAGTTTGTCTAGAAATACTTCTATTTCATCCTGGAGTTTTTTCCCTCTTACTTTTAGTGTCCTCTTCTCCCACTTGAACATGGGGAGATGCTTTTTCGAAGGTCTCAAAACTTGAGTATAGAGTAATTTTTTTTGTTTTTTTTTCATAGAGCTCATTTTTTTTCCAGGAAAAAACATATTCTTGCTCATTTCAGGAAATCTGCATAGTATATAAAAGGATTAAAAGGAAAGTAAAAAAGTAACCTGAGATTCACTATGTAGGGGTGACAAAAGTTATTATTTTTACTAATACCCTTCCCGATATTTTATATACTACTGGAGATAAAGTTTCAACTCAGCTTTTCTGACTTTGTAGACTTAGTCATATCTGGGTTTGAATTCTGGCTCTGCTTCTGGTTGGCTGTTGATCTGGTTTGAACTAGCCTCTTCAAAACCTCAGTGTCCTTACTATTAAAGTAAATCACCTACTACAGAGAGTGGGTGTGAAGGTCAAATTAAGTTTCTGGCGCTAGAAAGTTCTCAAATTTTATCTTCCTTTTTTTTTTTTTTTTTTTTTGCTGGAGATGATCGTGGTATGCCTATTGGTTAGCCTCAGTAATAAATTAAACTTTCATATCTATATAACAATTGTTTTTTTCCAACTAGACTATAACTGATAGTTGAAAACTTTAAGATGCAAGTAGTCAAAATTTTTTATTTTCTGTAGATAAGTAGTGACTGTTGAAGGATAAATGTTCTATCCTTTTACAAAACCATCTACAGGAGGAAAGAAAATAATCTTCCTAGTTTTGATTTCCAAAATTGTATATGTGAATGATGTAAACATAATAAAATAGGCCATCAAATTAATGAAGACTAGAGCACCTCAAGATGTACTTAAAGTGAACATGGTGAAAATATATTCATACTTTATCTAGAAATGTATTCAGTAAGAAATCCCTTTTATTCAGATATTCTCTTGATTCAAGGGAAAAAAGGGGTTAGTGGGAGAGATGACAGAATAGGAGATTCAGGTAATAATGAAATTTCTGTGTTAGTAAAATAAGTAAGCTTTCACACTTTTCCAATCATGTTTATACTTAATCAGCCTTGAAGACATTTGTAAGAAGTCTTAAAAGATTTCCTGTCTCTTCCGTTATGTTAAAATAATAGAGAGGAGGGCAGTGCCTGTGGCTTAAAGGAGTAGGGCACTGGCCCCACATGCTGGAGGTGGCAGGTTCGAAACCAGCCCTGGCCAGAAACTGCAAAAAAAAAAAAAAAATAATAATAATAATAATAATAATAGAGAGGAAAAGTTGAATTGAACTTTCTTTTTTATTTTTTTGAGACAGAGTCTCGTGCTGTCACCCTGGGCAGATTGCCATGGCATCATCATAGGTCACAGTAACCTCCAACTCTTGGATTCAAGCAATCCTTTTGCCTCAGTTTTTCTATTTTTAGTAGAGCCGGGTTCTTGCTTTTGCTCAGACTGGCCTCGAACTCATGAGCTCAAGCTATCCAACCGCGTCAGCCTCCCAGACTGCTAGGATTACAGGCATGAGCCACCGTGACTGGCCTAATTGAGCTTTCTTCACAGCACACTGAAGAATGTCTTTTGCAGAACCATTCAGCGCATAGAACCCTTATTTAAATAAAAATTGGACTAGTTTGTTATTTATTTTGCTTTTTAAAGATCTCAAACTACAGTTTTTGCTGTAACAGAATTACATTCTAATAATTTTCTGTTGTCTCTTACCACATCTTGTGTGTACTTTTCCTTTTGTTTGAGAGAATGCCTCAATGAGATGAGAGCGCAGGATTTTGAGGAGGGTGACACACTAATGAAAAATGTTCATTTCTTTTTTCAGTACAGAAATCCTTATGTTGGCAGAGATAGGATTGAGGCCTGATGAGAAAAATTGTTGAATTGCTCTCATTTCTAGTGGATTGAAGGAAAATCCAATTCCTCTCATAACTATGAGGATTAAAGGGATTTTTGGTGTTAGGAGAGGTAGGATAAGAGGGAAAAAGATTCATCCCTAAACCCTCATTATAGCTGATTTTCTGTAGTACTAATGATGAGGGTTCACCTAGCTACTAGGAGATCCTATGAAAACTCATGGTGATTAGGTTTGATTAAGCATACTTTCCCTACTCTAAAAGAATAATAAGGAAATACCAACTACAGTGCATTAGGCAAAGTAGGTAATATTGGGAAGCAAGATCTCAGCCCCTGACTGGGGAAGCACACTATATGGCATCTTGACAAAACAGGGAAGAGCTGCATTTCCCTGATCACCTGCAAGCTCCCTCCTAGAACAGAAGAGTAGGTCTGCGTAACTATTTGCAGTGTAGTGTCTGATGAAATATTTAAATTTTCTCTTCTTCCACCATTCATGGAACTGAGATCTGAAAAATGAAAAGAGCAGGTGTCAGTTGAGAACTATTATTGAATGCTTTGCTTTTCAAAAATATACTGAAAGAATCTGGGGAAATTTTTTTTTTTATTTTCTGGTAACAGTGCTATAAAACATTTAAATTGACAGAAACTTGGTATAAATTTCACCCTTTTGGTGTTATAAAGGGATATAAATAACCCTTTTTATAGAGCCTTTCACAAAACTGGCCCCCTTTTATGGAATTTTGAGATCTCCTGTCTTAGAAAAATGTGCCATCATTACATTTTGTTTACTTATTTGTTCCAGAAAAACAGTCTTACTTTACCCCTATAGCTTGAGTTATCACTCAGCTCTATTTTTGTGTTACTTCCTCTCAGCTCATATCAGTTTGTCTTGTATAAAAGTTAGCAAATTTCACAAACTGTTAGTGGCAAGTTCTGAGTTAGCAAGAAGTGATTGTTCTGTTCTATATATATTTTGGGGATGGGGACAGTAAGTAGAAATTAAGTAATTGTATAGGTGCCTCTCATTAATTTATTTGATTCTGTAAATATAGATTTTAATCACCTGAGAATTTTAAAAAGCGAAGATTATGCCTGGATACTACCTTCAGAAATTCTAATTTAATTGTTCTGGAATACAGCCTTAAATGAGGAAATAAAGGCACAAAGGATTTAATTGCTGATAATTATGTACTACTCGTATGTGAAGAAACTACTCTTTAACCTCAGTTCTAAGCTCATGGCTTTTGCTTATTGGTTATCTGGAACATATTTAGAATATTATAGTACCAACATTTTATTTATTTTCTTGAAATAGATTTAAAAACCATTTTGTTCTTTTTATTATTTTTACATAGCATATAATTACATATTGCAGATACTTTTTTTTTTTTTTTGGAGACAGAGTCCCTCTCTGTTGTCCTGGGTTGTGTGTCATGGCATCATAGCTCACAGCAACCTTGAACTCTTGGGCTCAAACTCTTGAGTTAGCCTCCTGAGTAGCTAGGACTACAGGCATGTACCACCATGCCTGGCTAGGTTTTCTATTTTTAGTAGAGATGGGGTCTCATTCTTGCTCAGGTTGATCTCAAACTCCTCAGCTCAGGCGATCCTCCCATCTCAGTCTTCTAGAGTGCTAGGATTGCAGGTGTGAGCCACCATACCTGGCCTGCAAATACTTTTAGGAATGTATCTTCAACTTTACAGAGAAAGTTGGTGGGAAATAAAATCCAATAGAATAAGCTTTTAATAAGTAAAAAAATGCTTTCTGAATATAGAACTAACATTCTGAAGCTCTCGAAAGTACTTGAGCAAAGAGGGTGATTAGAGGAAAATATAGCAGTTGTTCCCTATCTTATAACATATTGCAGAAGAGATGACTTTCATAATTAATTATGAATTAATAAAAATTCCAGTTTTTATTTTGGACACATGAAAGTATGAATTCAGTTGGGTTTTGAAGTTTTGATCATGATACAGTTTTTTTATAATTAGTCTTTTAAATATGAATGTGAATTGAACTTAGGAGACCATAATTTTCACAGTATGAATAACCGTAAGTAACCCCATTATTCTACAGCCTCTGTTTCCATCTGCTTTCCCCCTATTTATCAGGCTTTATGCCGTGGGGAAAGTGGAATAGTCTTAGATTTCCACTGCATCATTTAACTCAGTAAAATCAAGTTTGCCTATCAGTTTCTGAAACCTTATATTTTATACTATACTTAAGAGATAGCTAGCTGACAAGCACAGTTTAAAAATAGCAGACCATGGACAGGTGACAAAATGTCACACTGGCAGCAGCAGACTACATTCACAAAAATCACCAAATGCTGCACACTTGATTCTATTTTCACATCTGATTAAACAGTAGCATTTTTTGGACAAAAGGAGAAAAAATTAAAGGGACTTATCTGAATTTGGAATTATTTTTTCTTTTGCTGTTTCATATTTTCTCTCTCTTCCAAAATTTCTAAAGAACTATAAAACTTAAGACATACAATAGAGTATGTCTAAATTTCTGCTTTATAAATTACTACTAATTAACAAATTTCAGTTTTAGAAAAGAAACTTTTATATGTACACACTCTCCAAACAGGAAGATAATAAATCAACATGTTAGTAGTACTTATTTTTGTCATTTGTCTACATTGTCTAATTTTTCTCCAATGAAAATGTATGTTATAATAAGCATTAATTTTTTTTGTTTGTTTTTGATACAGAGTCTCGCTTTGTTGCCCTGGGTAGAGTACTACAGTATCATAGCTTACAGCATCCTCAAAATCTTGGGCTTAAGCCATTCTCTTGCCTTAGTCTCCCAAGTTAGCTAGGACTACAGCTACTATGCCTGGCTTTTTTCTATATTTTACTGGAAACAGGTTCTTGTTCTTTCTCAAGCTGGTCTCGAACTTACGGGCTCAAGCAGTCTACCTGCCATCTCCCAGAGTACTAGGATTACATGTGTGATCTATCATGCCCAGCCATAAACATTAATTTTTTGAAGAGGTAAAGAAACTAGCCTTCTCCCGCTCCCTCCACTTTTGGGAGACAGTCTCTTGCTCTATCACCAGGGTTAGAGTGTCATGACCTCAGCCTATCTCACAGCAATTTCATACTCTTGGGTTCAAGTGATCCTCCTTCCTAAGCCTCTTAAGTACCTGGGACTAGAGGGGCCCACCACCATGCCTGGCTAATTTTTTCTATTTTCAGTAGAGAAGGAGTCTTGCTCTTGCTCAGGCTGGTCTGGAACTTCTGAGCTCAAGTGATCCTCCACTTGACCTCCCAGAGTGCTAGGATAATAGGCTTGAGCCATTGTGCTAGGCCAAGAAAGTAGCCTTAAAAACCCATAAGTGAGGGTGGCCCTTGCGGCTCAGTGAGTAGGGCACCAGCCTCATATACCAAGGGTGGCAAGTTTGAACCTGGCCCAGGCCAAACTGCAACAAAAAAATAGCCAGGCATTGTCGCGGGCACCTGTAGTCCCAGGTATTCAGGAGGATGAGGCATAAGAATCGCCTAAGCCTAGGAGCTGGAGGTTGCTGTAAGCTGTGACGCCACAGCACTCTACCAAGGGTAACAAGGTAATATTTTGTCTCCAAACAAACAAAAAAACCCATAAGTGATTTTGCTTAAAAAAAAAATTGCATTTAATTGGGGGAAAATTAGTTTATATTTTGCATTTAATTGGGGGAAAATTAGTTTATATTTAGATAATTGATTCCAATGGTTATGGTGTTGACCGTGAGTTTTATAAAAAATTTTTTACTGCTAACTTTCATCCAGAGATCTGCTGAAGTCAAAGAGTACAGAGGGCTGTAAGTGGCTTACACTTACAAACCTAGCTCTGTGGGAGGCCGAGGTGGGTGCATCACTTAGCTCAGGAGTTCGAGACCAGCCTGAGCAATATCGAGACCCTGTCTCTACTAAAAATAGAAAAACTGAGGCCAATCACTTGAGCCCAAGAGTTTGAGGTTGCTGTGAGCTTTGACACCATGACACTCTACTCAGGGTGACAGAGTCAGACTCTGTCTCCAAGAAAAAAAAAGAGTCCAAGAGAATTAGGGAGAGCAGCAGGAAAGTTAAAAAGCTTTCTGCTTATCAATTAGTGAGTCTTCAATTTTCAAAACATTATCTAAGGCTCTTGTTTTGCTGCATCTTAAGAAAGATCAGGTTAGACGTAATCAAAGTAGAGTGGAGAATAATAATTAGAAAACTACCAAGCTTCCTTTCAATTTCATCTTAAGAAGCTGAAAAGTTCTAAGACTTCATGGAAAGAGTAAAAAATGATCCAGGTAGGTATGTTTAAGTTCTGGAGGATGAAAGGAGTATCCCTTTGTATTTTGGAAGATAAGTAGTTCCAGAAACATACAAACACTAATCTTTGATATAGTGATTGTAAGCTACATAATTCTTTACCATAAATGATCGTAGATACAGGAAATAAAAGAAGTCAAAAATAATAGCCAGGTGTTGTGGCAGGCACCCGTAATCCCAGCTTCTTGGGAGGCTGAGGCAAGAGAATTGCCTAAGCCCAAGAGCTGGAGGTTGCTGTGAGCTCTGATGCCACAGCACTCTACTGAGGGCAACAAAGTGAGACTCTGTCTCAAAAAAAAAAAAAAAAAAGAAGTCAAATGAGGATCAGCTAAATTTGGGCTTGTTTGATTTCCTTAATAGCTTTTTATTCTAGAAATGTTTAGGGAATATCTTTAGCTTCTTAAGCACCACCCCCTCCTCTGAATATTCGTTGGTCAAAGATTGAAGAGATCCTCTGTATTTGCTATTTCCTTAGGTTATGATGGGCAGTGATTTGGAAATCTTGATGGGCTTTTAGGTTGACTTTCCAGTGGCAAGCTATTTACTATTAAATCCGAATACCCCAGAATATGATGAAACCTGGTTTAGAGTAAATCACATCTAGTTTTCATGGATGTTAGTATTTGGTGGTAATGAGTACAAGTAAAGTCTTGATTATCTGTAAATAATGGAAGTGAGAACATTGATATAGCTAGTTGAAACCAGAATGTAAATTCTCTCTACTGAGTCAAAGCCTTATTTCGGTGACAAATTTTCCTGTAATACATTCTGATTCAAAGTGGTGGTTAGAGATAACACTTGCTGCATCTGTTGTAGTAGATTGTAATTTTCAGGGACTCTGGAATGACTTAGGAACTAGAAAAATAAAAGGCATTCAAAGCAATTACGTACTTAAATACATTAAATGTATCTTTAAACAATGGGATAGTTTTTAAAATTCCTAAAATTAGCTTCTAGTAAATATGAAAAAGTTTATGAAATACATAAAAAATAAAATAGATGATTCTATTATTTAGATGATTCTTTACTAACTTTTTTTCTTTTTAAGCCAGAGTCTCAACTCTATAACCCTGGGTAGAGTGCAATGGCATCATAGCTAACTGCAACCTCAAACTTTTGGGCTTGAGCATTCCTCTTGGCTAAGCCTCCCTTGTAACTGGGACTATAGGCACCCACTATGATGCCCAGGTAGTTTTTCTTTCTTTTTTTTTTTTTTGAGACAATCTCACCGTGTCGCCAGTGGTAGAGTGCATGGCATCACAGCTCACAGCAACCTCAAACTCTTGGGCTTAAGCATTTCTCTTGCCTCAGCCTCCCAAGTAGCTGGGACTATAGGCGCCCGCCACAACACATGGCTATTTTGTTGTTGTTGTCATCATTGTTGTTCAGCAGGCCCAGGCCGGCTTTGAACCCACTAGCCCTGATGTTTGTGGCTGGTGCCCTCACCACTGAGCTATGGATGCTGAGCCCCAGATAGCTTGTCTGTTCTTAGTCTTGCTCTTGGTCAGGCTGGTCTCAAACTCTTGAGCTAAAGGGACCTGCTTGCCTTGGCCTCCCAGAGTGCTGGGATTACAGGTGTAAACCACTACACCCAGCTTACTAATATTTTTTCTATAGAAAACATAATATATTCTGACAAAGAATTTACTATATTATATATGCTAGCAAAATAGTCTATATAAAAATAGAGAGAGATGCAATTATCTTTCTCCTAATAAGGAGGTTTGAGCCGGGCACAGTGGTGCGTGCCTGTAGTCCCAGCTACTCGGGAGACTGAGACAGGAGGATCACTTGAGTCCAGGAGTTCTGGGCTGTAATGTGCTATGTCAATCAGGTATCTGCACTAAGTTTGGCATCAATATGGCAAACTTATCAATATGGCTCCCTCCTGGGAGCGTGGTTGCCTAAGGAGGGGTGAACCGGCCCAGTTCGGAAATGGAGCAGGTCGAAGCTCCCATGCTGATCAGTAGTGGGATCACTCCTGTGAATAGGAACTACACTCCAGCCTGGGCAACATAGTGAGAACCTGTCTCGAAAAAAATAAATAACTAAGGAGGCTTGAAATAATAAAAGCTAAAATTTTTATTGAAAGCCCTATAATGCTTCATGATAAAATTAGTACAGTTTTATTGGCATTCATCAATTGTTGGTGATTTTTCCATTCTTTTTTTTTTGAGACAAAGTCTCACTTTGTCACCCTCAGTAGAGAGCTGTGGCATCACAGCTCACAGCAACCTCCAGCTCTTGGGCTTAGTAAATTCTCTTGCCTCAGCCTCCCAACTAGCTGGGACTATAGGCACCCACCACAACGCCTGGCTATTTTTGTTGTTATTGTTGTTGCAGTTTGGCCGGGGCCAGGTTCAAACCTACCACCCTCAGTATATGGAGCTGGTGCCCTACTCACTGAGCCACAGGCACCACTCAATTTTTTCCATACACATACTCATACCCCAAAACAAGTGGCATTGCACAGTTGAGGTTTTTGTTTTTTCCCTACCTCTTGGTAGGAAATGACCTTTTACAAATTATTGTGGCCTGAGGATCTTTTAAGAAATTAGGATGAGGCTGGGCATGGTGGTTCACACCTGTGATCCTAGCATTCTGGGAAGCTGAGGTGACTGGATTGCCTGAGCTCACAGGTTCTAGACCAGCCTGAACAAGAGCAAGACCCCATCTCTAAAAAATAGCCAAGTGTTGTGGTGGGCACCTATAGTCCCAGCTACTTGAGAGGCTAAGACAAAATCACTTGAGCCCACGAGTTTGAGGTTGCTGTGAACTATTGACACCATGCCACTCTATTGAGGGCAACAGAGTCAGACTCTGTCTCAAAAAGAAATTAGGATGGTCTTGTCTAGGCAAAAACTTGATTTTTTTAGGAATTCATGATTCCTGTTTTATATTTGAGGCAAATGCTCTGTTTAGTCCCTATGATGCTTTTCTTTGAGTCAAAAGAGGTTGATGATTTGCCTGAAGTCCCCCAATAGTTTAATGAGGACTGACCCATTTGCTATTACATATAAAACTGTATTTGTTATAAAAATTATATGTAAACTATATCTGTTGTAAAAGTCAGTCACTTTTACCATGTCTCCAGATTTCTCTGTACTGTCTTCCCCTCAAAAAAGCTTCTAGTAAATATGAAAATATCAACAATAAATGTTGACATCACTGAAATGATCTAAATGAAATGCAATCAACAAATCAGTATTCTTTCTGAAAATTTCTTTTTTTTTTTTTTAAATTTTTGAAATTGTTTATTTGTCTCTTCTCTAAAATACAAGCCCAAGAAGGACAAGGTATATGTCATACGTCTTTGATTGTCCTAGGACGGGGTCTGGGAGACAGTCTCAGCTAAGCCCCTCACTCAAATGGCAAATTTGTGCTACTTAGAAAAAAAAAAACCCTCTCTTGATATGCTTTGCCATTTGCTGTAAGTTTTTTTTTTTTTTTTTTTTTAAGCAGGAACTCAATTTTATTGCGTTAAGCAGCCACTTATATAGAGCATGGGGAAGGGGTGGGGAAAGAAGGCGGGGGATGAGGTGCGTGACAGAGTTGGGCCAATGGCATGGTACCACGTTGGCTGTATCTAGGTAGAGGCAATTTCAGGCCGGGCCTTGCTGAGTCATTGCTACGCGGAAGTAGCTCGATGGATCTACTTCTAGTCAGGCTTGGGAAGTTGCACTAGGCCTCAGGCACATGGCAGGGCCCAACAATTCCCTCTTTTGTTTTTTGTATGGCGGA
>CAUYPK010008872.1:0-15280 GCA_963574355.1 Loris lydekkerianus | reverse complement strand
TTACTTTTGTGGTATAGGATTGGGTTGGTCATTATGGAGGATAGGTCTGAGAATATCCTGGAGAGCTGGTTTGGTTATGGCAAATTTCTTCAACATCTGAATGTTGATAAAGTATTTAATTTCTCCATCATAAATGAAACTCAGTTTAGCTGGATACAAGATCCGGGGTTGAAAGTTATTTTGCTTTAGGAGATTAGAAGTCGATGACCACCCTTTTCTGGCTTGAAAAGTTTCAGCAGAGAGATCTGCAGTCATTCTAATATTCTTCCTTTTTTATGTAATGGCTTTTTTTTGCCTGACAGCTCTGAGAATTTTCTCCTTAGTATTAACTTTCGTGAAGTTAATTATGATATGCCTGGGAGACGTCTTATTGGGGTTGAGTTATGCTGGGGTTTTGAAGCTGTCTGCTATCTGTATTTCCAAATCTCTAGGCATGTCTGGAAAATTCTCTTTTATAATTTCATGCAGAAGGGCCTCTGTGCCCTGTGAGGCTACTTCATCATTTTCAGGAATTCCAATAATTCGGAGGTTGGTCTTCTTTGAATTATCCCAGAGCTCTCTGAGAGAATGATCTGTTTTGATTTCCATTTCTCTTCCTCTTTGAGAGGTTGGGAGCGTTCAAAGGCTTTGTCTTCAATGTCAGAGATCCTTTCCTCTGCTTGCTCCACTCTGTTACTGAGGGATTCTACTGTATTTTTCAGATCTTTGAGGGCTGCAAATTTTTGCTTCAGTGTGTCTAAGTCTTTGGTGGTTTTGTCTTTAAATTTGTTAAATTCTTGCGACAACTTTTGAATTTCTCCTCGAATTCCTAATTCCATTTTATTAATCTTGTTTGTCATCCAAATTCTGAATTTGATCTCTGACATCTCAGCCAGTTGTTTGTGAATGGGATCTTCAAATACCTCTACCGTATCTTTCCTTGGGGGGGGGGGGTTGATCTATTCTGGTTATTCATGTTACTGGAGTTTTTCCGCTGATTCTGCCCCATGATTATTTTACTCCCTTTGATTCATTCCCCCCCCCCCGGAGTTTTGTTGAGTACCCATACAGTACTGTGGCCTGAGAAACTGCAGCCTTGTTTGGTGTGGTGGGGCTAAGTGGTTCTGTCTTGTTTTCAGCTGGTTTCTATTCAGCCCTTGTGAAACAGTTACTTTGGGTTGAGGTCTCAGCTGTGGAGAAATACCAGCAATTAAGTCTCCCCACCCACTCAGGCAATAATTGGAAAAGGAGGATCAAACCTTCCTACAGCTACACAGCCAGGGAATCACCTGAACAGTCCTCAGGCAATTGGCTCAGTTCAAAATGTCCAAATCAATTGTCTCAGTCAGCACCTGTCTCGGGTTGGAGAGTTTAAGGGGTCTCTGGGAACTGGATTACAGGGGTCTGGTGACTGCTCTAGTATGGTTAACTCTTGTGCTTCCTGGAATCTGGAGGAGCCACCCAGCAAATAGATCAGTCTGGGAAGGTTGATGCCTCCTTCCTCACCTTGTAGTTCTGTCTCACCCAGTCGCTGCTGGCCCCACAAGGCTGTGACCCAGTCAGTTGTCTGCAGTGAGCAGATACTCCAGAGGTTTGCACCTGCCTAAATCCCGGGGAAGTCTGTATCTGCTTGTCCAAGCCACTGCTCTTGGGCTCTATCCCGTAGGGGGTGGTGAGGCCTGTCAGCCTCAGGCACTTGATGGGGACTAGGAGTGTTCACTCAGTTCCACCCCCACCCTTAATTTATGTTACTGGCTAAACAGAATTACCCTTGGGAGTTTATTTCTGTCTCTGCAGAGCCCCTACTGAATTCCTCTGCAGAGGAGAGGCTGACTTGAGTTTCCAGAACTTGTACTTCAGGCCCTGTCTTTACTGCTGCTGGTTTGTATTTGTAGCACAGCAACTGCCTTCCATGGCCAATCACCATTTTGGAGTTTCTGTAAAAGTTTGTGACCCAAGCAATGTGAAATCTCAGCTATTTTGCTCCAGACAGCACTCCCAACCAACCCTCCCACTCAGTGCAGGAGTCCACGCTTCTCAATCCTTCCACTCTGCTCCCAGGTTCTCCTGGAAGCTGGAGACTATAATCGGCTGTGGGGGGGGTGCTTCTCTGTTCGGCAGGGCTATAGCTGGGTCTCACGACTTTCTTTGTTTGCTGCCAGGCAGGAGCTGGGTTGTGCGACTTGCTTTGTTCCCCACCGGGTGGGAGCTGGGTCGCACTGGCACGGCTGGGGTGGCGGGACCCAGCTTGCTCGCGGGGAGGACTCAGGAACCTAATTCTGAGTTTTATGATTCAAAGTCCCCCTTTCCGATGGGGACCAGCCAGTTAGCAGTGCAGCCTGAACCACCAACTCCCTCCAGCCTTCCCCAGCAGGAATGTTGTGGTTCCACTCAATCCCTGCTGGTCTGGGAGAGGGCGCCCGCTGGAAGTTCAAAATGTCTGTTTCCCTGGCGTGTTCCCTTCCACTGTCCAGCATATTGCCTGGTTCCCCGTGGTTTTGAGCAGCTCTCCTTTCGGATGCCCTCTCAGATCAGGATTAAATATCTGTTAATTTGATTTTATCAGCTTTCGTAAGCTGTTGCCGAAAGGGAGGGGCCTGCCGGCAGCTCGGCCAGGCAGGGAAGAATCTCCAAGGCAGAGTATGTGGTTCCCAATTACCTCCCAGATATAGCAGTTCGCCACCTTACTGCGCATCTCCAGCTGAGCATCTCACACCAATAATCCATAGTCTGGGAAAGTTCACACACCCCTTCTTCTCTCCTGATGGTTCAGTAGAGGTGGGCTACACGTCTGTCCTGTCCACCATCATGCTCCAACCCCGGTTGTGCTTTTGAAGCCTTCTTTCCCTACCACAAACACCATGTTTTATTTTGCATCTATTTGGCATCTATTTTCATGTTCTGGTGGCCCCTGGCTGGGCAGACTGGCAGGAAGCTCTCCATACACCTTCTTGTGCTGTGGGAGACTCCCTGAGAACTCTTTATTTATTTATTTTTTTATTGTTGGGAATTCATTGAGGGTATAATAAGCCAAGTTACACTGACTGCAATTATCAGGTAAAGACCCTCTTGCAATCATTTCTTGCCCCCACAAAGTGTGGCACACACAAAGGCCCCACCCCCCTCCCTCCTTCCCTCTTTCTGCTTTTCCTCCCCCAGAACCTGAGAACTCTTTAGAACAGGCGTCATCAAACTGCAGCCCGTGGGCCACATGAAGCGGTGTGAATTGTGTTTGTTCCCATTTTTTTTTTTTACTTCAAAATAAGATATGTGCAGTGTGCATAGGAATTTGTTCATAGTTTTTTGTTTGTTTTTTTTTAAACTATAGTCCGGCCCTCCAACAGTCTGAGGTCTGAGGTCTTAAAAAGTTTGAGAACGCCTGCTTTAGAACTTTGCCTGAAATCGCACCTTTGTTCGGGTTCTTCCTCTTATTTGTTCTGCCACTTCCACTTTCTCATTATTTTTTTCTTGGGAACTCTAACAAATCACTTGTTCCCAAATCCTGATCTCAGAGTCTGCTTCTTGGAGACCTGACCTAAGATATGCTTCAATACCACCCTAGTATAGAAACTTTTCATTTGAAGTACTTACTCTCATTCTTTTGCTTTTGCAAAATGTCTAGACATGAAAAAATGTTTATCCTGTTTTACATATCATCTTATTATATGCCTTCATTTTTGTCATTTAGTAATATAGAAATCTCTTTGTATCAATACGTGAAAATGTGAATTCTCTGTTTCTTTTCTTTTTCTTTTTGTTTGTTGTTATTTTGAGATTAGGGTCTCACTCTGTCACCTGACTAGAGTGCAATGCTGCCATCATAGCTCATTGCAACTTCCAACTCCTAGGTCCAAGCGATCCTCTTGCCATAGCCTCCTGAGTAGCTGGGACTACAGGTGTCATCATGCCTGGCCAATTTTTGTTTTTTTTTTTGTAGAGACACAGTCTTTCCATTGCTCAGGCTGATCTCAAACTCCTAACCTTAAGCAATCTTCCTGCTAGATTTACAGGCATGAGCCATCATGTCTAGCCTGAATTCTCTATTTTAAAAAAGTTAATGGAAAAACTGCATACTCATATGCAGAAGAATGAAACTAGATCCCCATTCTTACCACATACAAAAGTCAAATCAAAATGGATTAAAGACTTAAATGTAAGACCTTAGACTTTGAAACTATTAGAAGAAAACACTGGGATAATGCATCTAGGCATAGGTTTTTGCAAAGATTTTGGGAGTAAGACTCAAAAGCACAGGCAACAGAAGTAAGAATAGACAAATGGGATTGTATCAAGCTAAAAAGCTTCTGGATAGCAAAGGCAACAATCAACAAAGTGCAGAGACAACCTATAGAATGGGAGAAAATACCTGAAACCTTTATCTAAAAGGGATTAATAACCAGAATACATAAAGAACTTAAACAACTCAGTAGTAGAAAACCAAATCACCTGATGAAAAACTGGACAAAGGATGTGAATAGATATTTCTCAAAAGAAGACATACAAATGGCCAACAGGTATATGAAAAAATGTTGAACATCATTAATTAACCATGGGAATGCAAATATAACCACGATGAATATCACCTCAACCCTGTTATAATGGCTATTTTCAAAAAACAAAAAATAACAGATTCTGGTGAGGATGTGTAGAAGGGAGAATACTGTTGGTGGAATGTAAATTTGTGCAGCTACTATGGAAGAAACTGTAAGGAGTTCCTCAACAGACTAAAAATAGAGCTATCATATGATTCAGCAATCCCACTGCTTGAGTGTATATATCCAAAAGAAGGGAAATCAGTATATTAAAAAGATACCTGCACTCCCATGTTATTTCAGCACTATTCACAATAGCCAAGATAATGGAATTAATCTAAGTGTCCATCAGTGGGTGGATCGATGAACAAAATGTGGTGTGTACACACAATGAAATATTATTCAGCCATAAAAGAAGGAAATTCTGTCATTTGCAGCAACATAATGGAACCAGAGGGCATTATGTTAACTGGAAATAAGCCAGGCACAGAAAGATGGATACGACATATTGTTACTCATATGTAGGAGTTGACAAAGTTGATCTTCTGTGGGCAGAGAGTAGAATTGTGGTGATCAGTGATAAGAAGGGTAGGGAGGAGGAGGGATGAAGAGAGGTTGGTTAATGGGCTCAAAAATACCGTTATATAGAAGAGATACATTCTAGTGTTTGGTGACATGGTAGAGTGATTATTGTCAACAATAATTTTTTGTATGTTTCAAATTAGCTAGAAGAGAGATTTAGAATGATTCCAACACAAAGAAATGATAAATGTTTGAGATGATGGATATTTCAATTGCCCTGTTTTGGCCATTACACATTGTATGTATGTACCAAAGTGTCACACATGCCCCTTAGGAAGGCACAATTACTATGTATCATTAAAAATTAAATCAACTTGATTGAGGTTCTATCATATGGGTACAGTTTTTCAATCTTTACTATAGTTTAACATTAACATTGTTTCAAATTTTATGCTGTTGCAATAAACTTGGGACCCTACTTTCCAGTAACCAAAGTCAGGTGCCTGAGAGAGATTTTTGCATTTTAAAAACTGAGCCTGAAAGTCTGAGAACATAGAGAAAAAAATATTTAAGTTCTGAACATGGGGTAAAGAGGAGGCCAGATGATGACTTAGGACAGACTTCCTACCACACAGGAGAAATAGTTTCTTCTTAGGAAGAAGCTGGGAGACGCACGTGAGCAGACTCAGAGCCCAGCCTGGAGCCTCCTTCCTGCCCTCTTCTTCAGCACCCAGTCCTGGGAGGAGGAGCGCAGAGCATAGAAGGGGCTGCAGAGTCTCATTCTGTGTGGTCAGAGGGCTGTGCTGGAGCTATGGATGGGTTGCTGACCACGCTAGGAATAGAGTTAAATATTTTGACTATCTACTTTGAAGATTTCTTGATTTAAACACCGAAAAGCTTATGTCTCTGACTGCAGAGTACACAGAGATGTGTATTGAGTATCTTCTTTAGAAAAATAATAAATTCTTTAGATTTTTAGCTTAAGATAGTTTTATCTTTAAGGCATGAAAACCAATATTTATTAGGAGAAAAGAAGTTTTAAAAACATTATAAATCTTTAAAAGTTCACAAATATCACAGAAACCAGAAAAACATCACGGTGTTTTCATTTAATTAACTGCCTGACACGCCACATCCAGACTAGCTTTTGGTGCTATTTAAAACTTTGTTTCTCCTCCATAGCTACTTGACCCCATGACTGGAGCCTCTGGGATAGTTCCTTCTGGGGCATGGCCGCTGGCCTTCCACCTATGTCCCATCTCTGGGCACGTCAGTGGGCTGCCCAGCCGTCCTTCCTCATGCTGGTTAGCAGTAACAACTATACGTGGAAGTGGCTGTGGATTGCATAAATTTATCCTCGCCCTCCACTCCAGCCAGGTATAGCCGCAACTCAGCTCTGCTTTGCCTAAATTCCCAGTAGTGCCTGACAAGGAGAGAAGTGTGATGGAGGAGAAATTGGAGGAGAAATGCATGGCAGCCTTAACTGAAGTTCCTTTTTATCTTTCTTAGACTTTTTTTTGAGTTTTAGTTTCAGAGCAAAATTGAGTGGAAGGTACAGATCTCCCATATAGTCCCTGTCCCTACACCCACACAGCTTCCTTCATTATCCTTACTGCCCACCAGACTGGTCCACTATTACGGCACTGACCCACACTGACACATCACTGTTGCCCGAGTCTGCAGCCTGCCTGACAGATCACTCTGGGTGGTGTGCATTCTTGAGGTTTGACAAACATGTAAGGACATGAATCCACCACTGTAGTAGCCTATGAAACAGTTCAATTTGCCCAGAATTCCTCTGTGTACCACCTGCCATCCCTTCCTCCCCCCTCATCTCGGACAATCACTGATTTTGTTACTGTCCCCATAGTTTGCCCTAAAATTACTTTTGCACATTTTACAAAAATATATAGCCAAGTTGTAGGAAGGTGCCCTCGTCCACCACCTTGCAGGCTTTAATTTGGCCTGGCCTTTGCGAAGCCTGAAAACTTTCCTCAGCAGATAGACCTGGAGAGTGCCAGGAATTAATTCACTTACCCCCAGGCCTTAGCAGTCATCACCAACAACTGACCTGAGCGGGTGTGTGACACCCCAGCACACTTCCCCCTGGATGATGCAATTCTAAGGCATGGAACTCCCTAGTAGAACTAAGCTCCTGCTGCCTTGACGAGCAGCTTTCCTGATCACGCCCCTCGATGGGCTGCCTTCCTTGTCTTACTTGTCCACTTCCTTATTGGCATGTCCTGGAATTGTCTCCTAAATAAACTACTTGCACTCCATTCCTGTCTGCTCCTGTAACTAACACTCATGTAAAGAAATTGCTAGGTCCCTTCTAGGGCAGAGGCATGTGCAAGAAGAGGTTTGAAGCTTTAGTTTCATAAGATTTGTGGCACCTTGCCACCACCTCTTTCCTACCTCCAGAGAGCAACGTCTGTAGGTTGCAGAGTAAGAATGGCAACAAGACATGTTTTGACAGAGAGGGCCTGGGGTGTCCCCCTGCTCCCCACCTGCAGATTGTGGAGAATATCTGAAATTTCCAAGGCCTGCAAAGAAAATGGGAGGGAGCTGAGGTCTGAGAGCCGTGGGGACTCTGTGGCATAGCATGTGGTGTGGACAGCCCATCCTTGGACTGTAGAGAAAACATAGCTGATTCTTAAAGGATGAGCAACACTCTTCTGACCTGGTGGTTGCCGAGTAGGCACAGGAAGACCACTGAACTTCTTGCTCCTGAGCCGTCATCATACAAAGGAATTTCCCACACCAGGACAGAGCCGTAACAGGCCTCTGTGTCTTTCCCCCAAACGTGGACCCTGGCTAGGGAGTAAAAAAGGGTGTGGGGGAGAACCCTAGGAGAGTGCATTTTAAGCTAGGAATGATGGAAGTACTTTGAACTGCTAAGAGGACAGTTCTGAATAGTAACAGAAATGGGTGCTTGATAGCTAGAGTTACAGAGAAAGAATATTCCAAGATAGTAGGTACCTTGAGACATCTCCCTTCTAATCAGGGCACCCACTGTCCTTGAACATTTTTCTTTGCACGTTAATGTTATTCTGTTGGATAAATTCTGAAACATGGTTTGCAAAATCTGTTGATTTTAAAATAAATTTCTTTTAACCAAACATCTATTTAATTCCATTATTAATGCTAAAGATTTTCAGGTGATTCCTTCAGTAATTTAGGCATATAATCACATCATCTGTAAAATCATGATAAATTTGTTTTCATGGTTCCATACCTATATACTTCCGGCTCTTTGTTTCATATCTTGTTGAACTGAACAGACTTCTAGAACCACACCCAATTCTTATTTCATTCCTAATTCCAGTGGTAATAATTACTGCTCACTGACTAATATGTATTGAGTGTTTATTATTGTCAGGCAATTTATGGGTATTATTATATTTAATTTATATTTATTTTTATATAAAATATATTTATAAAAATATAATTTATTATATTTAAATTATATTTAATATAATTTATGCTAAGCAATTTATGGATATTATTATATTTAATTATCCCACACAGCGTGGGGTAGGCACTATCCTTATCCCTGTTTTACAATGAGGATGCTGGGGCCACATAGGCTAAACAGCTGACCTAAAAGAAGAAGCGGCCTAGCTGGGATGTGACTTCTACCTGGTAAGAAGCGGCCCAGCTGGGATGTGACCTCTACGTTAGAACCTAGTGGTCTTTGCCTCTAGTCAGGTGTGCTGGTTAACAGTCAATACCAGCTCTCAGAAAAAGCTCTGATTGTAGCATTTGCTAATTTTTGTTGTATAGATACTCCCAGCATGGTCAGCATGGTATCACTGAACATGGATGGGGAA
Source organism: Loris lydekkerianus (assembly GCA_963574355.1). Classification (NCBI taxonomy): domain Eukaryota; kingdom Metazoa; phylum Chordata; class Mammalia; order Primates; family Lorisidae; genus Loris; species Loris lydekkerianus. Next base: position 6,417 of record CAUYPK010008872.1, on the reverse strand, counting down.
GAGGTCTTCACAGTCCTTCCAGGAGCCAGGGCTGGCCACTCTGGGTAACCCAGCATAGCCTCTGGGGTTCCACTGCCAAGCTGCTTTGGTGAAACAGAAGGTGTTCTACCTTATGGTGCCTGTTAGGTGACACAGAAGTCAGTTGGTGCTGGCCCATGTGGAAGGTGGAATGTAGTCGGAGATACAGTTTCAAAACGAAGCACAGAAGACAGTGGGGCCTTGGAGGGGCTTGCCATGGGGCCACATGTGCTCTTCACTTTGCTGCTACAGGTCAGAGCTCTCCATCTCTGGCCCACAGGGCAGAACACTGCCTCCCACTGCTCCTGAGCTTCCTTCGTGAGCTTCCAGCCAGTAGCAGAGAGCAAGGCCGGCTCAGTGGTGCACAGTCAGCCCAGTTCAGGAGGTGTAGCCACGTGACTTCCATGGGTGTGTTTGCCGTTGTTCATTAACAGATTGGAGATCTCATTCTACACTAGCACTGGCCCTTCTGCCTCTAGAATTGCCCAGTTCTTCAAACCATGTTCCATGGCCCTCTGGGATTCCCCAGGCTGGCCCCTGCCCATCTTCCCCATGTCATCCTTGTTGGTCTCCCCTTTGCTCACACTGCATTCTGGTCTGTGTGCTTGAACATTACAAGCTCAATCTTACTCACTCTCCCATTGTCTAGGAAGCCTGTTCTGCGGCTCTTCTCATGGCTTACACCCTCTCTTTGTTTAGGGCTCGTCCCCAGAGTCCTTCCCCACACAACCTGGCTCAGACAGTCCCCTGCGTCCCTGCCTGTCCCCTGTCCTCTTTCCTGCTACCTGCTCATGACCTCTGCATGGGAATGTAACCCATGGGGACAGGTCTTGTCTATGGCTGTATTTTCGGCATCGGAAACAGTGCTTGCCTTGTAGTAGACACTTAAAACTCATTCTTTGAATGTATGATTAAAGGAATGAATGAGTTGCAGATTTACTATGAAGATATACCTAAAAATGAACATTAATTATTGACTTGGTTTCCAATTATGTTATTATGTATTTTGTACTTCAGTAAGTAGGATTTCTTTAAAAATGAGATGTAATTCGGCTTGATGCCTGTAGCTTGGCAGCTAGGGCACCAGCCACATACACCAGAGATGGCTAGTTTGAATCCAGCCTGGGCCTGCCAAACAACAATGACAACTACAGCAACAACAACAAAAAAATAGCCGGGTACTGTGGCAGGCGCTGGTAGTCCCAGCTACTTGGGAGGCTGAGACAAGAGAATCACTTAAGCCCAAGAGTTTGAGGTTGCTGTGAGCTGTGATGCCATAGCACTTTACCCAAGGTGGTAGCTTGAGACTGTCTCATAAAAAAAAAAAAAAACCCAAAAAATGAGACATAATTCAAATTTTAATGGTCTGACCTTCCCTAAACTACCCCTCAGCCTACTTTCTCAGATACCTTTCCTACAGAAGTGTAAAGTAGTGAGGGCTTTGCAGTAACATCTGGAAATAGGGTTGTTACATGTATTTATTCAAGGAATGAAATAGTTGACTTTAATTATAATTTGATGACTATACACTTCCTTGGTAAGAAAGAGACCACAAAGGGCTGGTGTTCTATATTCTGTTTTATGCAGAAAACATTATCCATTAGGCAGAAAACAGTATCCAAAAATACAAGGCTATTTCATAGATGACTCCTGCAAAAGTCATCCTCAGTTAAGTGCCAGTACAGTAACTCAGAATTATTATTAAAATAAGTAGATGGGAAAAAATATTTGGAAAAAAGCTGAGAAAAGTATATTGCCTAAGTATACAAGGGAAAAAAAGGCATCTAAAAAATTCAGAACAAGAGGAATATTGTTTTTACAAGAGAAAGTACACATTTGGTCATAGACAAGCTTTCTTTCCAAAGCAGGAAAGAATTTCACTTGAAGAAAATTGACAACTTTGCCTCTAGGTGGAATTTTATAGTATTCACAAGCAACAGCTGTGTTTATGATGGCTGTACATTGCCCTGAACAAATTCAAGATTAACTGTAAGATTGGTGTTCTCAGACAATTACTAACAAAATGAACATTTCTTTTACTCTTTTCTGGAGCTTCAGGCCTCATGTTCTCAGAACTTGTTGTTTTTAAAAATTGAAGTAGATGTTTTCCTGGGGAGGGAGAACATGCACATTGTTAAATTTCAACCATAGGTGAACATTAGATTCAACTGGAGAAAAAAACCCTACTGACTCAATGCCAGAGCTCTGCCTCAAGCCAAGTAAATCAGAAGGCGGGGCCAAGACATCTTGGCTGTTATTTAGTTGTTTTGTTTTTTTGAGCCTTAAGCTGTCACCCTAGGTAGATTGCCATGGCATCACAGCTCACAGCAACCTCCAACTCCTGGGCTCGAGCAATTCTCTTGCCTCAGCCTCCCAAGTAGCTGGGACTACAGGCACCCACCACAATGCCCGGCTATTTTTTGGTTGCAGCCGTCATTGTTGTTTGTCGGGCCTCTGGCTGGATTCGAACCTGCAAGCTCAGGTGTATGTGGTTGGTGCCTTAGTTGCTGAGCTACAGGTGCTGAGCCACAAAAGAAGTTCTTAAAAATTGCCTGACAATCTAATGTTTATAAATAAAAAGGGACAGAGAAAGGGACTTCAAGAGGGATGGGAGGAAAGTCTGGCCTCCTAAACAAGGAAGTCTGGAGGGCCCACAGGAGCAGTCAGCAGTGAGGGCACCACTCAGCAATTCCAAAAGAAGGAAAAGAAGCGGGTATGAGGTAACCCAGATAACCAACGAGCAGGAGGAAGGGACCGTAATCCAGGACCAATAGAAAGGCCAATAACATCTGGAGGCACAGAGAGACCAAAGAAAGAGTTGCAACCAATTTCAAACTGAGACTCTGCACTTCCCCCCTGTGTTTCTCTCACCTCTTCTCGTTCATGTGAGAAACCCACTTCCAACTGTTTGGAAGTGCTCTGGGCTTTCTCTTTATTCTTAAATAAAACTTCTCTTTGCTTTACTGAAGCGGTGCGTGTGACTTTAGCTTCCTATTCTTGCTGCCTGTGTGGCTGCAGTTTTACTCTGTTCCCGCCCACTCTGACTTTTGATTCCCACTGTGCCTCGGGTGAACTTTCTAGTTTTGCTAAGCAAATCAAAACAGGTCAACTGGGTTTGGGGAACTAGACCCCAAACACCCAACAGTAAATAAAATAACTTTTGGCCTGGACATTTCTATGATTCCTTTTAAGTTTAAAGAGCCCCAAATTCGACATCATAATTGAAGAAGTATTACTGTGAACTTTAATTCACAACAGTCTTCCACACTTGACATTCCACCTCTACCGCCTCTATCCTGCAGTTGTTACAGCTAACTCATAAGACAGTGAGTTGTGTCTAATGTACGATTACTGTGACTTTTCTTTAAAAACTCATTTTTATTTGTATCAAATTTACTCTGCCATCTATTTGTTTTATATGATCAAATTTACCTTGTAATAATGTGTCGTGGTTACGTTATGCCCAGATCGAAGTCCCCAAAGACCACCAGGGAGCCAATTCTGATGCAAAAGCAAAGAGCCGTTTTATTGCAAGCTCAAGCTTGGGCACCTGGGGTCTCCGTTACAACGGATCCGGGCCAGGAGCCTTGAGCCCTGTACTAAGAGCATTATATGGTATTATACAGTTAAATGGGTATATACATTTTAAACAAAGGGATTGCTTCTGGATTGGGTGTCACTGGGCCAGCCATGTGACGTATACCTGAAGCTAACTCCTGATTGGAGATTGATGATTCATATTAGAAAACCAACAACTCATGATGACTTGCAATTTTTTACTCAAAAATGGTGGGTAAAAGAAAATGGCTACCTTCAATTCAGCCAACTCATCAAGAGGGCGTCAGCTTGGTTCTCTCAGCGACAGCTCCCCAAGATGCTCTCCAGTGGCCCACACTTTGTCATCCACATAGTTCCCTCTGCACTGATTACAATCTGGCCTGTGACTTGCAGAACCCATAGAAGGCAGGGGGAGTGAGCAGAGCCAGTTCTAAGACTGGACTTTAAGAGGATTGGAAGCTTGTTTCCTCTTCTTGGTATATTTGTTTTTGGGAATCCCAGTGAAAGAAAACTCACTACTCTGCTGCAGAAGTCATGTGAAGAGGCTCTGAGGCTATATGGACAAGGGGCAAGGCCCAGCTCTCCCAGTGTCCTAGTCAAGCCTCCAGGTGACTCCAGTCCTACCTGCCAGCTTATTTCAATTACGTAAAAGGTTTCAAAAGGGACCATCAGAAGGAACATATAGCTGAGCCCAGCAACTCACAGGAAAGTGAGACGATTAAATAGCAGGTTGTTTAAGTGCTTATGCTTTGAGGCAGTTAGTAATGCAGCATTAGTTAAGAGCATGTAGGACAAACTTGTTAACCGTAAGACTCCAACTAGTATTTCTTTTGCCAAAGTGAATTGCCTTCCTCAAAATAATTTATGTGTTAGTTTGAAGGATGGTGACAGAAAGCAAATTTCAGAGTGCTCAGTATCTGGGGAAGTGAATAGCATTCTTAGAAAAGCATTCTTATTCTTGATCAAAAAACTCATCAAAACGTGGAATTCTTTCTGTCCTGGTCCTCACCAGTGCTCGTGGTCTCTTCTCATCTGTCCCCAACTCATCAGAGTCAGAGCTGGAGCTGCTCCAGAAAAGCTGTCCCCAGGCCTCTTGTTCACACAGCCAGGTCTCCATTTTGCCAACTTTCTGGGGACAGTGGTCATTCGCTGCATGGTGTTCCAAAAATTCTGCATTCTGAGAATTTCCTACAAAAAAGGTAAAAGTTCATTTAATTTCATTTTTTCCTAAAAATTATTTGAATAGTAAATGTCCATTTTTTTTTTTTTACAAACACAGACTAATCTTCTTGGTATTTTCAAACTGTATACAGCATATAGTTTGAACATCCTCCTGGTCACTATATACGTAAGCCTCACAAGCCAGAACCACCTTTGCCTGCCTTATCACCATATGACGAATGCCTGACACCTGGCATGTGTTTGTTAAGTATTTACTGAGTGAGTAAATGAATATATGAGTGGACAAATAGTGATCAGAGAATTTGGGAAGATGGGAAGTTGGGAAGTATTGAACCTGGGAAAGGCTTCATTCATTGGGACTTGGGGTGTCAGTCATCTCTGCAAATGAACCAAGAACTATTAACAGCATCACTCAGATTGGGAAGAGGAATTTTCTAGAACATCCAGCTAGCAGAAGAAGCTTTGAAACAGAAAGAGAATGTTTGCTAGTGGTGGGATCTAATGTTATATTAACAATGTTATGATAATTCAGGTCTAAAGTTAGTGTTTGAGATAAATCACATGTTCAGTTTTATCTTTGAAAATCTGTCTCTTGTCATTCAGAGAGTATTATATACATAGTTTTATGCACATAGTGTTAAAGTTTGAGGACTTTCAAGCTAGAAGTTTTATTATTTGTTACATTTTTCTAAGTCCCTGTTTAACTCTTTATAGTTTATAGACTTAAAAAAAAATAAAAACAAAACCTCAAAAAACCTAAATGGTGTTTGTATGAGGAAAGTAAAGTGTATCCTCTACTCTGAAAAAAAGCCACAGACACCAGTGGGAGAAAACAGGAAGCAATTTAGGTCACATGAGGATCCCGTAAAGGATGAAAAATGTTTGATGCTTGTGTATCTTACAGTATGTATTTTAGAAAAATGTATCACTACTGTATCAAATCCATAATTTCACAGTCATTTCAGAGACAAAGGTGTGCTTTAAAAAAAAGAACAAAACAAGGTATTTTATAGAAAACTAGTGCAGGTGGCCAGATAAGACCAGATAAGAATTGTAAAGGTGAAATTTAAATGGATTTAGGGTGACAGTTCACTGAAGCATACAGTTTTTTTCACTATAAGACATCAATTTCATTCTTCAGTTTGTCCTTATTCCCTTACATTTCTATGGCAGTTTACATTTTATGTGTACTTTTACACATATCAGAATAATTTTTACATAAACCTTATGTATTGATGATCATTTACTCTCATTTCACAGATGTGTAAACTGAAGTTCACAGAAGTTAAGTAACTAAGATTTAGCTGTAATCGCTGCTTATACAGAATATAGACAGAATATATGGAAAAGAAATGTATAGTTAATATTTATCAAGAGGCTACTGTGTGCTAGCAGGCACTATTCTAGGAACACAGACAGGTGTCTGCTGTCACGGAGCTCGCTCAAGGTGAATGCACTGCTGGGACTCAGCCAGGGGCTGTGACTCCAGTGCTCTTTCTATTCAGTGCACCTGTCGCCTGGCTTCTGGGCAGAGCAGGAGCCAATAAACACATTAAATGTCCACCAAAAAGAGTGATGTTTGTTTTCTCTATGTTATGGTTATATTAGTTATATGATAGTACGTGTGATTCCTCATACACATGTATGCAAAATATATGT
>CAUYPK010008870.1:0-13487 GCA_963574355.1 Loris lydekkerianus | reverse complement strand
CTTTTTCTTCCATTCTTGAGACACTTTACTAAGAAGAATATGTTCCAGCTCCATCCACGTAAACATGAAAGAGGTAAAGTCTCCATCTTTCTTTAAGGCTGCATAATATTCCATGGTGTACATATACCACAATTTATTAATTCATTCGTGGATTGATGGGCTCTTGGGTTTTTTCCATGATTTAGCAATTATGAATAGGGCTGCAATAAACATTCTGGTACAAATATGTTTGTTATGGTGAGATTTTTGGTCTTCTGGGTATATGCCTAGTAAAGGGATTATAGGATTGAATGGCAGATCTATTTTTAGATCTCTAAGTGTTCTCCATACATCTTTCCAAAATGAATGTATTTATTTGCATTCCCACTAGCAGTGTAGAAGTGTTCCCTTTTCTCCACATCCATGCTAATATCTCTGGTCTTGGGATTCTGTGATATAGGCTAATCTTACTGGAGTTAGATGTTATCTCAAAGTACTTTTGATTTGCATTTCTCTGATTTGCATTTCTCTGATGATGAGCATTTTTTCATATGTCTGTAGGCCGTGCGCCTGTCTTCTTCAGAGAAGTTTCTTCTCAGATCCCTTGTCCAGGGATCACTTGTTCTTTTTTTGCTTATACGTTTGAGTTCTCTGTGGATTCTGGTTATTAAACTTTGGTCGGAGACATAACCTGCAAGTATCTTCTCCCATTCTGTCGGCTGTTTGCTTGCTTTACTTACTATGTTCTTGGCCGTGCAGAAGCTTTTTAGTTTGATCAGGTCCCAAAGATATCCGTTTTTCAAATTAGAATGGTTTTAGAAACTATCGTTTACAGATTTTTTTTTTTTTTTTTTTTTGAGACAGTCTCACTCTTTTGCCCTCAGTAGAGTGCTGTGGTATCACAGATCACAGCAACCTCCAACTCATGGGCTTAGGCAATTCTCTTGCCTCAGCCTCCCAAGTAGATGGGACTACAGGTGCCCACAATGCCTGGCTATTTTATTGTTGCAGTTTGGCTGGGCCCAGTTTGAACCTACCACCCTCGGTATGTGGGGCCAGCACCTTACCTACTGAGCCACAGGTGTCGCCCATTATTGTTTACAGTTTTTAAGGTTATGACTAAAAAACTGTCAGTTTAACTATGAATCTTTTATGTGATATTTAATTTCCCTTTGATTATTCTCTTCGATTTGAGTATATTTCCCAAAATTAATGTTAAAATTCTAACCCTCAAGAAATGGTATCAGGAGATTAGGGGGTCTTAGGAAGGTAATTAGATCATAAGAGTGAAACCTTCTTGAACTAGATAAAGTAATTTTATAAAAGAGTCCCATGAGAGCTCTCTTGGCCTGTTCTACCATGTGACATAGCAAGAATGAGTTGGCTATGAACTAGGAGGTGACCCTTATTGAACACTACTTTTGTTGGTAAACATAATCTTGGATTTCCCAGTCTCCAGAACTGTGAAAAATGAATATTTATTATTTATAAGCCACCAAATCTATGGTATTTTTGTTATAACAGCCTGAAAAGGAAAAATATCTTATAACCTGTTATATTCTTTAATTTTATTACTGTATGTCTTCTTATGGGTTAAATGTCATTTTTCCTGCCTGAAATATGTTAAAATTCCAGAACACTGTGTTTTTCATCAACTCTGAGAAATTCTTATCTATCATCTTTATTTGTAAATGTTATATCTTGCTTATTGTCTTTGCCTTGTAACTTCTTTTATAATTTTTTCTTAAATCTTCACAGATTTTGAGAGATTTTGCCATTATATTTTGAGTGATTTAATTATATCTGACTTTTAGATCACTATTTCTCTTTCTTATCACAAAAATTATTTTGTTGTTTCCTCTATCTTACTAACTTGATAGAACTACAGAAAGATAGATATACTAGAGTTATAAATATCTATGGCAGGTAAAACTTTTATTTGTCTTTCGTAAGTTTGCATATGTCAGCCAATCCAGTCACCTGGGGTCCTACCAACCCAGAATTACCTTAAACTAAATTCCTGGCTTATAGGTTTTGGGGTCATTACATTTGGAGCCATACATAACAATTATATTCAGGAAATGTAAATTTTAGGCCCCAGTCTGCTTAAGGTAGGTTGTAGTTAGGAATCTGCACTAGAGTTATTTCCCTACTTCTTCTACTCTACTCAAAATCAAATCCAAAATACAATTATCCCAATATTCTCCAGGCATATATATATTTTTTGTTTGTTTATATAAGTGTGTTGTTCTTTCAGAAACCCACTTTATACAGGTTATTTTTTTATTTTTTGTGCAATCATGCGCCTTGCTGGGCTCCCACTTTTGTACTTCCCATTACTCAAGCCCTCCCCAAACATCATGTCTCTGGGTTCTCATTGATCAGACAATCATGTCTACTTCAGCCTCACCATCTTTTGTGGATTTATGCTTCCCTGGTTTCTTGCTGTCATCATATTCCCTTACTTTATCCTTAGTCCCACTATATATCAAAAATATATAGTTTTAAAGGTTTCTTTGATGTTGAACAGAAAATGATTCCTTTAAACGTCTAGTTCCATAACACCAGTAAAAGAAATCTCTTTATTCTTGCTTACTTAAAAAAAGAAATTCTTTTCATTATTTCAAGGGCCAGTTCACTTGGAACCTCCTGTAGGAATTTCACTCTCCTACCTCTAGTCAGATATTTTTTCCCTTAATCTGCCAAATAACGAATTTCTCTTCATTGTATCATCTTCAGTTTTCTACCTTAAAACCTATAGTTTACCTGTCAATATTCCCTCTGAATACTGACTTTTGAGGACAGGAAATTATGTTTTGTCAGCCTTCCTTTTGCAAAGGTAATGGCACACAATAAGTGCAGACGTAAGCATTGAATAAATAAATGGATTAACAAATGAGTTGACAAATCTTTTTTTTTCTTTTATTAATTTATTTAGTTGTTATTAAATCATACCTGTGTACATTAATGCGATCATGGGACACCATACACAGGTTTTATAGACCGTTTAACACATTTTCATCACACTGGTTAACATAGCCTTCCTGGCATTTTCTCAGTTATTGTGTTAAGACATTTACATTCTATATTTACTATATTTCACATGTACCCTTGTAAGATACACTGCAGGTGTAATCCCACCAATCACCCTCCCTCTGCCAATCCTCCCCCCTCCCTACCCTCCCTCTCCCCTTTCCCCATATCCTTAGGTTATAACTGGGTTATAGCTTTCATGTGAAAGCCATAATAGGTTTCATACTAGGGCTGAGTACATTGAATACTTTTTCTTCCATTCTTGAGATACTTTACTAAGAAGAATATGTTTCAGCTCCATCCATGTAAACAATGAAAGAGGTAAAGTCTCCATCTTTCTTTAAGGCTGCATAATATTTCATAATGTACACATACCACAATTTATTAATCCATTCGTGGATTGATGGGCACTTGGGCTTTTTCCATGACTTAGCAATTATGAATTGAGCTGCACTAAACATTCTGGTACAAATATCTTTGTGATGATATGATTTTTGGTCTTCTGGGTATATACCTAGTAGAGGAATTGTAGGATTGAATGGCAGGTCTATTTTTAGATATCTAAGTTTTCTCCAAACATCTTTGCAAAAGGAATTTATTCATTTGCATTCCCACTAGCAGTGTAGAAGTGTTCCCTTTTCTCCACATCCATGCCAACATCTCTGGTCATGTTATTTTGTGATACAGGCTAATCTTACTAGAGTTAGATGATATCTCAAAGTAGTTTTGATTTGCATTTCTCTGATGATTAAGGATGATGAGCATTTTTTCATATGTCTTTAGGCTGTGTGCCTGTCTTCTTCACAGAAGTTTCTCTTTACGTTCCTTGCCCCACCTGCAATGGGGTCACTTGTTCTTTTCTTGCTAATACATTTGAGTTCTCTGTGGACTCTGATTATTAAACCTTTGTTGGAGACATAACCTGCAAATATCTTCTCCCATTCTGAGGGCTGTTTGCTTGCTTTGTTTACTATGTTCTTGGCTGCGCAGAAGCTTTTTAGTTTGATCAGGTCCCAGTAGTGTATTTTTGAAGCTTCTTTAATTGCCCGGGGGTTCCTCCTCATAAAATACTCACCCAGACCGATTTCTTCAAGGGTTTTCCCTGCACTCTCTTCTATTAATAATGTTTTTATAGTTTCATGTCTTAAGTTTAAATCTTTTATCCAGTGAGAGTCTATCTTTGTTAATGGTGAAAGGTGTGGGTCCAGTTTCAGTCTTCTACAGGTTGCCAGCCAGTTCACCCATCCATCTGTTAACATCTTCGGCTATTTCTTTTCTTAGAGTTTCATAGTTCTCTTTATAGAGATCTTTCGCGTCCTTTGTTAGATAAACTCCCTAATATTTCATCTTCTTTGGCACTACTGTGAATGAAATAGAGTCCTTAACTGTTTTTTCAGCTTGACTATATTGGTATATATAAAGGCTACAGATTTATGAATGTTGATTTTTTAACCTGAGATGCTACTGTATTCCTTGATCACTTCTAAGAGTTTTGTAGTAGAATCCCTGGTGTTTTACAGATATACAATCATATCATCTGCAAACAGTGAAAGTTTGATATCTTTTGACCCTACATGGATACCCTTGATCGCCTTTTCTTCCCTAATTGCAATAGTTAAAATTTCCATTACATTGTTAAAGAGCAGTGGAGACAATGGCAAGCCTTGTCTGGTTCCTGATCTGAGTGGAAATGATTTCTATTTAACTCCATTCAATATGGTATTGGCTGTGGGTTTGCTGTAGATGGCCTCTATCAATTTAAGAAATATCCCTTCTATACCCATTTTCTTAAGTGTTTTGATCATGAAGGGATGCTGGATATTATCAAAAGCTTTTTTTGCATCAATTAAGAGAATCATATGGTCTTTGTTTTTTAAGTTGTTTATGTGCTGAATTATACTTACAGCTTTAGGTATATTGAACCAGCCTTGAGACCCTGGGATAAAACCGACTTGGTCATGATGGAAAACTTGTTTGATGTTTGCTGGATTCTGTTTGTTATGATCTTGTTGAATATTTTTGTATCTATATTCATTAGTGATATTGGTCTATAATTTTCTTTTCTTGTTGGGTCTTTTCCTGGTTTGGGGATTAGGGTGATGTTTGCTTCATAGAACGTGTTGGATAGTCTTCCTTCTTTTTCTATATTTTCACTTTTTCTATATTTTCAAACAGGTTGAGTAATATAGGTACTAGTTCCTCTTTAAAGGTTGGGTAGAATTCTGACTTGAAGCTATCTCGTCCTGGGCTTTTCTTTTTAGGGAGATTTTGTATGGTTGATGCCATTTCATAACTTGATATAGGCCTGTTGAACATTTCCACTTGATTCTGCCTAAGTCTTGGAAGGTGACATGCTTCCAAATATTGGTCAATTTCCTTCAGATTTTCATATTTTTGAGAATAAAGTTTCTTGTAGTATTCATTAAGGATTTTTTGAATTTCTGAGGAGTCTGTTGTTATTATTTCGTCTTTGTCATTTCTGATTGATGAGGGATTAGAGATTTTAATCTCTTTTTCCTGGTTAGGTTAGCCAAAGGTTTATCTATTTTATTGACCTTTTTAAAAAACCAACTTTTTGATTTATTGATATGTTGTATAATTCTTTTGTTTTCAAATTCATTTAATTCTCCTGTAATTTTGGTTATTTCTTTTCTTCTACTGAGTTTGGGTTTGGAATGTTCTGCCTTTTCCAGTTGCTTGAGATGTCCCATTAAGTTGTTCACTATCTTTCTTTCTTTTCTCTTGAGGAAGGCTTGCAGTGCTAGAAATTTCCCTCTTAGGACCACATTTGTGGTGTCCCAGAGGTTCTGATCATTCATGTCTTCATTGTCATTTTGTTCCAAAAATTTGGCAATTTCCTTCTCAATCTCATCTCTGACCCAGCTATCATTCAGCATAAGGTTATTTAACTTCCATGTTTTTGTATGAGTATACAGATTCCTGTTGTTACTGAGCTCAACTTTTATTCCATGGTGGTCCGAGAAGATGCAAGGAATAATTTCTATTCCTTTAAATTTACTGAGGTTAGACTTGTGACCTAAGATGTTATCAATTTTGGATTATGTTCCGTGGGCTGATGAGAATTATGTGTATTCAGTTTTGTTGGGATGAAATGTTCTGTAGATGCCTGCTAAATCCAAATGTTGGATGATTAGGTTTAAATATAAAATTTCTTTGCTCATGTTCTTATTGGAGGATCTATCCAACACTGCCAAATGAGTGTTGAATTCTCCAACCATTGTGGAGCTGGAGGAAACCAAGTTGCTCATGTCTGTTAGACTTTCTCTTATAAATTGAGGTGCATTCTGGTTGGGTGCATATATATTAATAATTGAAATCTCATCATATTGAGTTTTACCCTTAACAAATATGAAGTGAACATTTTTATCCTTCCTTACTTTTGTTAGTTTAAAGCCTATTGTGTCTGCAAATAGAATTGCAACACCTGCTTTTTTCTGATTACTATTTACCTGAAATATGGACAACCATCCTTTCACCCTGAGTCTATATTTATATTTTAAGGTAAAATGTGACTCTTGTATGCAGCAGATATCTGGCCTGAGTTTTTGTATCCAGTCAGCTAACCTGTGCCTCTTTAGAGGACAGTTTAAGCCATTCACATCAATGGAGAATATTGATAAGTCTGGTAAAATTTTGGGTATCGAGTTTTGTGAAAGTCCTGTGGACATTTTTAATCCTTTTGCCACTGTGGAAGTTGGAGTTTGATCAAAAATTCCTGAGTGAGTTTACTTTTGTGCTGGAGAATTGGGTTGGTCATTATGGAGGATAGGTCTGAGATTATCCTGAAGAGCTGGTTTGGTCACGGCAAATTTCTTCAACATATGATTGTCATTAAAGTATTTAATTTCTCCATCATAAATGAAACTCAGTTTAGCTAGATACCGGATCCGGGGTTGAAAGTTATTTTGCTTCAGGAGATTAAAAGTCGATGACCACCCTCTTCTGGCTTGAAAAGTTTCAGCAGAGAGATTTGCAGTCATTCTAATATTCTTCCCTTTGTAGGTAATGCATTTCTTAAGTCTCACTGCTTTCAGAATTTTCTCCTTCATATTAACTTTAGTGAAGTTAATTATAATATGCCTGGGGGATGTCTTATTCAGATTCAGTCATGCTGGGGTTCTGAAACTGTCTGCTATCTAAATTTCAGAATCACTTGCCATGTCTGGAAAATTCTCCTTCATAATTTCATGGAGTAGGGCCTCTGTGCCTTTTGAGGCCACTTCATCACTTTCAGGGATTCCTATGAGGTGGATATTAGCATTTTTTGAATTATCCCAGAGCTTTTTGAGAGAATGATCCATTTTTGCTCTCCATTTGTTCTCCTTTTTGAGAGTTTGGGAGCGTTCAACAGCCTTGTCTTCACTGTCAGAAATCCTTTCTTCTGCTTGCTCCACTCTGTTACTGAGGGATTCTACTGTATTTTTCAGATCTTTGAGGGCTGTAAATAAATTCTTGCTTCAGTGCATCAAAATCTTTGGTGATTTTGTCTTTAAATTAGTTAAATTCTTGAGACAACTTTTGAATTGCTCCTCGAATTTCTAATTCTGACTTTTGAATTGCTCCTTGAATTTCTAATTCTGACTTTTTAATTACTCCTCGAATTTTAATTTCAAATTTTCCTCCATTCTATTAACCTTGTTTGCAATCCAAATTCTGAATTTGATTCCTGACATCTTGGCAAGTTGTTTATGAATGGGATCTTTAGTTACATCTGCCAAATCTTACCTTAGGGTGGCTGATATATTCTGGTTATTCATGTTACCAGAGTTTTTCCACTGATTCAGCCCCATGATTATTTTACACCATTTGATTTTTCTCCTAGAGCTTTGTCGAGGACCCGTACAGTGGTATGGCCTGAGAAACTGGGGAGCTGTTTGTTGTGGTAGGGTTAAGTGGTTCTGTCTTGTTTTCAGCTGGTCTCTGTTCGACCCTAGTAAACAGATACTCTGGGTTGAAGTCTCTGCTTTTGTTTGTATCCTTGGGGTCGCAGCTCACCTCAGTGGGATTGATGTGCATTCTTCAACCTTCTGTCTTGGTGCAGCTCTAATCCACCAGGTTACTTGCTAAATTTATGTTCTTTAACTCTCCTTCTGGACAGGAGCCTCTGTGGAAAGCTGTCTTCAATCAGCCATCTTGTCTCCTTCTCATGACAAATTCTCTAGGCAGGTTGCTCTGCCTGTGCCTGCATAAGCTCAGCTTCCAAAGTAGTAATTAATTCTTCCTTCTCCTGGAGTTTAATTTTTATTTTCATCTCTTCCTCTGTAGAATTCCACCATGCCCTCGATTTTTCATTCCTTCCATCAAAGCCTCCATCCCCAAATCCTCTTTGTTTTAACAATTTTATTGAAGCACCATCTTCTCCCACCTTCCCCTCAGGTCAGCACATGAGCTCAGTCACATCTGGGGATCTGCAACAAATCTTTTATAGATTTGGTACTAGTGATACAGGATTCCACCACTCAGGTCTGAACAGGGACCTCCCCCCATTCTTTAAGCCAGGTGTCCTCAAACGTTTTAAACAGGGGGGCAATTCACTGTACCTCAGATCATTGAGGGGCTGGACTATAATTAAAAGAAAAGAAAAAAGAAAAACTATGAACAAATTCCTACGCACACTGCACATATCTTATTTTGAAGTTAAAAAAAAAAATGGGAACAAATACAATCACACCGCCTTATGTGGCCCATGAGCTGCAATTTGAGGACCCCTGCTCTAGGCCCAGGTGAGCTAAGAAATCATACCCCCTTTTCCAGTCACAAACAGGCTTCCTTTTTCAGGACACACCCTCTGGGCTCTAATAAGATTATGAACATTTTCTTTCATTCTTGAGATACTTTACTAAGTAGGATAGGTTCTAGCTCCATCTATGTAAACATAAAAGAGGTAAAGTCTTCATCTTTTTTAAGACTGCATAATATTCCATGGTATACATATACCATAATTTATTAATCTATTCATGGGTCAATGGGCACTTGGGCTTCTTACATGACTTGGCTATTATGAATTGAGCTACAATGAACAATCTGGTTCAAATATCTTGGTTGTAAAGTGATTTTTGGTCTTTTGGAGATACACCTAGTAAAGGAATTACAGGATCAAACAGCAGGTCTACTTTTAGATCCTTGAGTATTCTCTAAGCTTCTTTCCAAAAGGAACATATTGGGTTGCATTTCCAACAGCAGTACAGAAGTGTTCCTTTTCTCTGCATCCACACCAACATCTGTAGTTTAGGGATTTTGTTATGTGGGCTAATCTTACTGGAATTAGATAATATTTCAAAGTGGTTTTGATTTGTATTTCTCTGATGATTAAAGATGATGAGCATATCCTACTTAGTAAAGTATCTCAAGAATAGATGAAAAAATATCCAATGTATTCAGTACTATTATGAAACCAACTTACAATTACACTTTCATATGAAAGATAAATCACAACTATAACCAAGGATGAAGGAGGGAAGAGGAGCAGGATGAGAGGATGGGGGGAAGGGGAGAGGTTTGATGGAGGGATGGTAAATGGTGGGACTACATCTATGGTGTATATTGCAAGGGTACATGTCTAATCTATTAAGTATAGAGTATAAACGTCTTAACACAATAATTAAGTAAATGAAGTGAAGGATATATTAACTAGTTTGATGTAAGCATTCCAAATTGTATATAAAATCAGCACATTGTACCCCATAAATGCGTTAATGTATACATGATCTAAGTGGTTATGACTTAATTAAAAAAAGTCAAAAATAAAAAAATGAACAAAGCAGCCTGAGATAGTTTTTTGGGTAGTTCCACCTTGATTATGGAGCACACACCCTAATCCCTTCTCAGAGACAAAAACTGTGAAGGAAGAACTACATTCACTAATTTGTTAATGCACTCATTACCTTTCAGAAGATGTTTTTCCACCTGCCAAGTCCTGGCCAAGTGTAATCTTAAGATCTAAAACCCCTAGATCAGTGGTTCTCAACCTTCCTAATGCCCCCTAATGCCCCAACCCTTTAATACTGTTCCTCATGTTGTGGTGACTTCTAACCATACAACTATTTTTCTTGCTACTTCATAACTGTAATTTTGCTATTGTTATGAATCGTCATGTAAATATCTGATATGCAGGATGTATTTTCATTATTATAAAGGGGCTATGAACCACAGGTTGAGAACAACTGCCCTAGATAAAGAAACCACATAGGCAGTTCCCAGTTAGTCCTTTACCCCTTCTAGAAGCTCTGGTGCTTTTTACTTGTTCTGTTTTCATTTCTAATGAAATCCTATCTTACCACTGATCTATAATCCGTGGGTTCATTCTTTGAATCCCTGAGACCAAGAATCTATTGAAGAAGAAATTCCAGTATCACTAGCAGATGAAATGGGCTAAGAAGTATAGTGAGCTTCTAGTACATGTCATGTGTGTTGCTAAGGGCTGAAAAAATCTAAATAAATAAAACAAACTTCTTAAAAATGGAAATTACCAGGCCAGGCATGGTGGTTCATGTCTGTAATCTTAGCACTCTGGGAGGCTAAAGTGAATAGATTGCTTGAGCTCACGAGTTTAAGACCAGCCTGAGCAAGAGCAAGACCTCTTCTCTAAAAATAGCCAGGTGTTGTGGCCAGGACCTGTAGTCCCAGCTACTCAAGCTATGATGCCATGATACTCTAGCCTGGGGCAACAGATTGAGACTATGGCAAAAAAAAAAAAAAAAAAAAAAAAACCAAAAAAAAACTAGAAATTAGTCTTTTATTCTCACAAATCAATTATGTGTGGTGGGAAAATATAGAAGTTCCTTGGAAAAGAAGAGGATATATGAATGCCTGGCTGTGAGCAATGAAGCATTCATAATGAATTATGAAAAACAAAACAAAATAAAACAAAGAAGCAAGGATTTTAGGGATTATTTCTTATATCATGTGGGCCACCCATACACTTTCACAACACGTTATTGATATAGCACTAGACTAAATGGGCCAATGGTCATTCTCATGTATATACACATGTAGGTATGTGATTTTTTTTGGGCCAAGAAGAATTGCTATACTCTTATTTTTCAGTAATCAGAAAAATAAATTTGTAATTGTAAAATACACTATTTTTTACTTGTAAGAGTTATATAGAAAATATCTTACTTTTGCACATAATGCCTTTTTACTACTATTAATCAAAGTTGCACATTTAAAGGTGAAAGAATGAATTTACTTATTAAAAAGTAGGAGTAGTAGATCCAGGCACAGACAGCTAAGACATCTTCAATTACATTTTTCCTTTTACACATATTTCAATGATTTATTTTTAGATTTTCAAATATGTTCTTGTTTGTTATTTTCTCATTCACCATTGAACAAACACTTGACTGGCACAAACCCAATGACAGACTTTTTGGCACTCAGACTGATTTCCACCTTTGTCTCAACTCTATTAGGTTTGTGATATCTATGCTTCTTGTATCAGCATTTTCATCTTCCATTTGTTTTTATAAAATAATAAAGACAAAAGGCAATAAAATATTCAAAACACATAAACAGTGGTCTACAAGTATCCTGCCAAAAGTGTACTGCTGGTTGGCAGTCAGAAGCCCTAGGTGTTACCTGAGCATTTCAGCTTATCAGCTAAGCATGAAAGGACAAATTTACTATAGAAATCCTAGTTTGGAATGTTTATTCATAATGTGCAAATGAATGGATTGTATGAAGACAGAACAAACACAATTTTAAGGACACTCTTTAGCTAGAATCATGTCCCTTAAGTCTCTTCCTTGACATATGCTGAAAGACGGTGTGCCTCATATTTCTAGAACCATGAATTTCTCTTCAGGAAAATACCACATTTGAAGACTTTCTGTGCCTCTAATAGGAAAACTACTCCAAATTGCATGTCAAGATTGATCAAATAATAATGAAAGTGCATCATTAACATTGACATATGTGTTCATTTTATTATTTGGGGAGGGGTATGTTGGAAATTTCCCATATAAAAAAAGGTTAAAGAAATTGCAAGATTTAAAAATAGTAAGATTTTATTTCCCTCACTAACAAGAGGAGTTTCTTCCCATCCTCTCACATGGGTTTCTACCTAGGTTACCATTTATATATGTATGTATACATATACATATATAATAATAATTTTTAAATTTTATTATTTTTTTCTAAACTTCTTTTCCTTTGTGTGAACCAAGAAAATGTTAATGTTCCAAAAAGCTTTGTCTTTCCAGTTCTTAGAGTCTCTCTTGTGTTTGTTTTGTTTTGTTTTGTTTTTGTTTTGTATTTACAGTTTTCTGATCTCCTTTCTCAATAATATGCTTTTGGGAAAGAGCGTATAATTCACTTTCAATATGTTCATTGAACCCAACTCAATGTGCTCACTTTTGCATGATGATTTTCCAGCTTTATATCTAGACACCAAGTAAAAGTATTTGAGAAATTTGTGTTGTGAGTAAGAAAGAGCAAATTTTGGGGAAACATTATAAGTAGGTTTATTTATGGCTGTGGAAAGACTCCTAATTCCATGTAAGTGGCCACTAGGTTTCAGCAGCCATAAGGACAGATGACCCTTGTCAGCTTTTCACTTTACTTTTCTTGTCCTGGCCTCAGATTTGACCGAGTGAGGACTCTGGTATGGTATGTATTTAGACTTAGGGAGGTTTTGTACAACTACCACTCTATATAAATAATGCTGACAACATATGTGGTTTTATGAAGAGACCCCTAGACTATACAAATCAAAACACTTGGGTGTGGCTCTTATTCCGTCATTAAACTGCTGCGAGATTTTGGGCAAGGTATAGTCCATCTCTGATCCTTAGTTTCCTCATTGGTAAACTGGATTATAAAGTACTAGATCTGTGGTTTTTAACCTTGGAAATACATTAGAATCCAAACAGCTTTTAAAAAACAACAATACCTGTACTACAATTTGCTAGTCCATTCATGGGTCGATGGGCATTTGAGCTTCTTTCATGACTTAGCAATTATGAATTGGGCTGCAATAAACATTCTGGTACAGATGTCTTTGTTATATTATGACTTTTGGTCTTCTGGGTATAAACCTAGTAAAGGAATTATTGGATCGAATGGCAGGTCTATTTTTAGGTCTCTAAGTATTCTCCAAACATCCTTCCAGAAGGAACGTATTAGTGTGCATTTCCACAAGCAGTGTAGAAGTGTGCCCTTTTCTCCACATCCCTGCCAACATCTCTGGTTTTGGGATTTTGTTATGTGGGCTACTCTTACTGGGGTTAGGTGATATCTCAAAGTTAGTTTTGATTTGCATTTCTCTGGATTAAGGATGATGAGCTTTTTTTCATGTGTTTGTAGATTTCACATCTGTCTTCTTTAGAGAAGTTTCTCTTCAAGTCCCTTGCCCACCCTGAGATGGGGTCATGTGTTCTTTTCTTGCTAATATATTTGAGTTCTCTGTGGATTCTGGTTATTAGACCTTTATCGGAGGTATAACCTGCAAATAT
>CAUYPK010008868.1:0-39983 GCA_963574355.1 Loris lydekkerianus | reverse complement strand
GTCATGGGGATACAAACATCAATGGTTTGGTCCCTGTCTTAGGTTGACTGAATGCAGAGTGATCTTACCCGTCTTTGGGTACTATGAATGTAATCCACCATGCAGCCTCTCCATATCCTGTCTTAGGTTGTCCCCGCTTTGCGAATCTTACCTGTCATTGGTGCTATGGAGGGCGGTGAAGAATGATAGTTAGATTCATGGTTAATGAGCCGGTGATATTAGACTTCGACCTGATTTAACTGCCTCTAACCTTTTTTTTGGGATACAGGGCCCAAAGGTGAAGGGTAAATAAAGGTAGCAGAGGAAGAAGGTAGGGTGAAAAACCATGTAGGCCCGTCCACAGGGGATTTTCTAGAATTTCTTTTCTTCTCTTTTCTAGGAGTGTTTTGGTCTTGTTGCATAATATTTTATTATCAAGGACTGTCCCCTAACCAGTTTCTCTAGGGACTACTGACAAAGTCCTAGGGAATGTCCATGGCACTGTAAAATGCAACAGCCATAAATTAAAAAAAAAAAAAATCATTTACATGTATCTGCATGGTTGATAGAGTGTGCTGCTAGGTAAAACATGTGAGAGCATTTAGCACAGAGTAGGTGGTTAATAAGTGTGAATGAAATGAGTGAATTTCATAATAGTACAATGGATTATGCCTTGCCTCTCCTATGTTTATTTTTTGACTAAAATCCAACATGTTTAGAAATGTGAAAGCTTTAGCAAATGTTAAGTATTAAAAAACACATAGGGCCACTACTTACCACTCTATAGTCGGGAGAGGAGACCCAAAGAAGGCACAGTCTAGCAAAGCAGGCCTGTTTGCAATGACCTGGTAGAGTGTATTTGCAGGTGTGAGAATTCGTGGTGGCTCAGCTAAAAATATTTTACAAAGGTAAAGTAAATATTAGAATACATTTTAGGTCCACAGTGTATTTATTGCTTTTTATTTTAAGGTCACTAAAGTGTATGGTAAAGCACAACTGACATATCACTCCCCCCATAACTCCCATCAGGCCTGACACTACCAATTATTCAAGGTGGAAAAATGCCATTTTCCTTCCTCTACTGCCTGCCCTACATCTTTCTCAGGCTTTATCTTAACTCTTGAGTTATTTCTCTGTATCTTGTACAACACTGTGAGTGCACTTGTGAGCCAAGGAACGGACCTTTCTATCATTTTATCCCCAGCACACAGTCTCTGGCACAAACATAATGGTCAAGTATATTTTTGTTGAATGACTGACCCATCATAACCTAGTGGGTGGGGATGCTGGGGAACACATAAGGTGCCAGAAAAGAGTAAAGTGATGAGTGTGAAGACAAAAAATGGAACCAGGGCAACAACAACAAAAACTAATAGACAAATGAGATTGTATCAGATTAAGAAAAAACTTGTACGGCCAAGGAAACAATCAACAGAGTGAAAAGATAACCTAGGGAATGGAAGAAAATATTTTCAAACCATATATTTGATAGGGGGTTAATATTAAAAAAATATAAGAAACTCAAATGACTCAATAGTAAGAAAATGAGTAACCTGATTTAAAATGGGCAAAGGACTGGAATGGTCAACAGATATATGAAAAAATGCTCAATATCACTAACCACTAGGGAAATGCAAATCAAAACTACAATGAGATATTTCCTCACACCTGTTAGAATGGCTATAATCAAAGGGATGAAAGACAAGTATTGGCAGGCGGCACCTGTGGGTCAGTGAGTAGGGCACTGACCCCATATACCAAGGGTGGTGGGTTCAAACCTGGCCCTGGCCAAACTGCAACCAAAAATAGCCAGGCGTTGTGGCGGGCACCCGTAGTCCCAGCTACTCAGGAGGCTGAGGCAAGAGAATTGTCTAAGCCCATGAGCTGGAGGTTTCTGTGAGCTGTGATGGCACAGCACTCTACCGAGGGTGGAAAAAAATGAGACTGGCAAGGCTGTGGGAAAAGGCAATGCTTGTACACTGTTAATGGGAATGTAAGTTAGTATAGCTGTTACAGAACACAGTGTAAAGATTGTTTATACTGTTTATATTCAAATAATTAAAAATAAAACTACCATATGATCCTCCAATCCCACTAGTGTATATTTATATCCAAAGGAAATGAAGGCAGTGTGTCAAGATATCTGAACTCTCCTGTTCACTGTAGCATTATTTACAGTAGCTAAGATAGGAAATCAACCTAAGTGTACACCACTGGCTGAACAGATCAAGAAAATCTGGTACATATGTACAATGGAACACCACTCAGCCTTATAAGAGGAGGAAATCCTGTCACTTGTGTCAACATGTATCAACTTGGAAGACATTATGTTAAGTGAAACAAGCCAGATACAAATAAACAAACACTGTAAAATCTCACTTATATATGGAATCTAAAGAAGTTCAATGGATAAAGATAGAGAGTAAAAATGGAACCAGAAGTCAAAACTTATTTTTTGTTTTAGACAGAGTCTTACTATGTCACCCTCAGTAAAGTGCTGTGATATCACAGCTTACAGTAACCTCAAACTACTGGGCTTAAGCGATTCTCTTGCCTTAGCCTTCCAAGTAGCTGGCACTACAGGCACCCACTACAATGCCCAGCTATTTTTGTTGTTGTTGTTGTTGTTGTTGTAGTTGTAGTTGTCATTATTGTTTAACAGGCCCAGGCTGGGCTCAAACCCACCAGCTTTGGTATATGTGGCTAGCGCCCTACTCACTGAGCTATGAGCCCCGAGCCAAAGCAAAACTTCTGTCTCAACACACACTAATATCTTAACTTCTTATTTCTTCATGGGATTAATGAACTATATTTCAAGCATGCAGGAAAAATATAGAGTATTGGTATTGGTTGGCTTCCCGACATTATTAATTTTCTTTGAATCTCAGCAGAGCTGAAGTATAATTCCCTAGCACCATGCAAAAAATTCTCACATACATTTTTTAAAATGTGGTATTTTTGTAGTTTTGTCCATATGAGGAATACAATGTTCACATAAATCAACCATTTGATAATATGTTTGATTATATTTTTTAAACATATTTTTACAAATCAAATAAATGTACATCCATGACTTGTATAAAGTCCAAGGATTAAGACTAATGGTTTATTTTTTAAAAATCAAAATCATGAAATTGTTAATTAATTTGCCAAGTTTCTAAGGATGGAAGAGTGGTGACATTTGGTTACTAACAGCAGACATATGCTATTTTCCTTTGAGGGGCTTGACACTTAATCTAACCCTCTGTGAATGGCACAACCTGCTTGATTATTTCTATAAGGAAGAATTTGCCATTAAAAAACTGTTATGAAAGAACATTAAGACCAGACTGCATTATCCTTCAGGGCAAGTTCTGTGTCTTACTCATTTTCATATATACATATAGCTCCAGGCACTGTGCATTGAGCATAGTAGATGTTCAATATATTTTTGCTGAATGAATGGAAAATAACAGCAGTCGTTAATTTAACTTGCCATGTCTTTAATAAAGAGAGAGCTTACCCAACACATTGATGAATGCGTTTGCCAGTAAATATCCATATTCATTAGAGGCATTGCACTGATACACTGCGCTTGACCTTTCTTGAACATTTGAAAAAATAATGGTATCACCATCTATTTTTCTGCTGGGGTCATCAGGAGAAACTGGGTGTAAAAACATAAAATGTATATTTATTCATTTTTGCTTAAAAGCTGTACGTGTTATGTATATTATGCTCATACAGCTTGAGATCTACATTTGCGGTCAGGAACACATAAATACAGACCGATTTAGGTACATGCAGAAAGACGACCACAAGCCAGGCAGAAACCACGAATGTTCCTCGTCGGAATTTATTTATCATATATAAGCATGGGTATATGCTCAATATTCATTTAGTCTTAAGTAGATCGATTCTGTAACACTGAATATTACTTTAAGAGATGCAGGAAAACAACCCTTACATTGTCTTGTTCACAAAGAGACTGTGGTTATTTATGAGAAGGCAAGTTAAGCATCACGAGGCGATAGCAAAGGCTAGCCAAAAATACAGAAACACACTTGCTTATCCAAACCCAGCCCTTTCAAGTGCCAGGGCAATAGATAAATAAATATATAAGTACATAAACATACATAATATTATGTAAATAAATAAGTTTATTTTCCTGCTTTGAAAATTCCCAAAGCTGGATTTAAAATAAATTATGTAAAATTCC
This sequence comes from Loris lydekkerianus, assembly GCA_963574355.1. Taxonomy (NCBI): domain Eukaryota; kingdom Metazoa; phylum Chordata; class Mammalia; order Primates; family Lorisidae; genus Loris; species Loris lydekkerianus. The sequence goes on along the minus strand of CAUYPK010008868.1, from coordinate 35,806 downwards.
TTTTAAAGACAGTGTTTTCATCTAAATTTCTTAGGGTCTTACAAAAAAATGTTAGGACAAGAACTGGCCTTCACTGAAGTGGAAAAGAACTGGCTAAGTAATATAATACATGAGGATTTAGACCAGCAGGCCCACAATTTGGAACTCCTATGCTATTAGAGAAGAATTCCTTTTTGTGAATATTAAAACAGATTGTGACCTTACATTGCTTTAAAAGTACACTGAAAGGGGGTTAGATCTTTGTCTCAGCATGCTGATCAAAATCAAAAGTGAATAGCTCCACTCTCTCTGAAACTGCTTTTGCAACTTGAACCAAGTAAGAAGACTCAACTTTCTTTGTAAATGCCATTTCCTTTTCTTTAGTGATAGGGAAAGGATTTGCACCTAAGATACATTTATCACTACTTTTAGACACTTTGATCACTTAAAAATAAAAAAATACTAGATTCATCTGTGCTTTATTAACCCACTTGAATAAACTTACCCAACTGTAAGTATTCATCCTTACATATAGTACGTATATCTAGTATACATACTCCAGGTATTGTGCTCACTATTCTGGAATAGTTTCTTACCTTTGCTGTAACAAATTACCACAAATTTACTGTCTTAAGACAATCCAAATTTACCATCATTCAGTTCTGTAGGGTAGGAGCCTGATAGGAGTGTCACTAAGCTAAAAGCAACTAATCAGCAGGGCTACATTCCCTTCTGAAGAGTCTAGAGGAGAATCCATTCTTTGGCCCATGGTTCCCTTCCTGTTTTCAAAGCCATCAGAGCTGCACAAATTTCTTCCACAAATTTCTTCCACGAATTTCTCTTTGACCACAGCCAGGAAAGGTACTCTACTTCTTGAGGGCTTGTGTGATTAAACTGGGCCCAAACTAGTTAGTCTAGTCCTGTGTCATAGGCCCTTAATTTTAATCACATGTGCAAATCCCCTTTTGCCATGTAAGGTCACATATTCACAGGTTCCAGGCATTAGGCTGTAGACCTCATTGGAGGGCCATTATTCTGCCTGCCACATATTCTATCACATTTACAGCCTAAAAGTCTTTTAGAAGTCTCAGACCAGAACATTCTAAAGATACCATAAATTGAAGTTCAGAATGAATGTCTAGCATCCAAGGATTATTAAAATTCTCACTTGTGAGCTACTCCTCACAGACTAAGTCCTTCATTTCTGAACAGGCTTGACAGATGCTCTCTAAAAAGTAGTTGTTCAACACTCTGATCACAATTATAGCTAACTATGAAATCATCTTAGATACTCTATTTTGTTCAACTTAGATGAAGTGTACTGAGATACTTTGAATTGTCTTTTTTTTTTGAGACAGAGTTTCACTTTGTCACCCTTGGTAGAGTGCCGTAGTGTCACAGCTCACAGCAAACTCAAACCCTTTGGCTTAAGCAATTCTCTTGCCTCAGCCTCCCAGTAGCTGGGACTACAAGTGCCCACCACAATGCCCAGCTATTTTTTTGTTGTTGTTGCAGTTGTCATTGTTTAGCTGGCCCAGGCCAGGTTTGAACCCGTCAGCCTGGGTGAATGTGGCCAGCACCGTAACCACTGTGCTGTGGGTAACGAGCCTGCATTGGCTTCTTTGCTCACATCTACTGTTTCCAAACTGCCAGGAGGAACACATTCTTCTAACCAGAAGAAACATACAAGTCATAATAATTAGTTCAACCGGATATGGATTCATTGATAAATGATAGCAGAGGACAGAAATATCCCACTGGCCTAGGAAGTAGCTGTGGCAGGCAGCCCTGGACCCCGTACCTTAGGGTGGCTGGTCCCTTGTCTCAAATCCCAAGTCTTACCTCACTGGGGCATTTCTGATTCGCACACTCTCAGTGATGCCCACCAGCTGCCTCAACAAAGCCTGCTGGACACAGAGCAGCATTTCTGCAGACTCTTTCACTGTCAATTATTCTTAGCACATTGGGTGTTCAGGGCTGCTGGGACTCCTCTGGGGACTCTGGATGGCCACCGTGTGCCCGCCTGACTGCACCTCTGTAGACGTGCCAGGCATCAGAGTGTTGTGCCCGAGCACAGTAGACCATGATGAGGCACAGGTAGAGGTCTGGGCTGAATCTCCCTGGATGGGTGGCAGACTGTGGGGGACAGCTCCTCAAGTTACTTGAGTGTATCATCCTTTTATAATAGGTTAAAGACCTCTGGTTCTAGACATCTATTGCCCAATAATGTGCATACACTTAACACTACTGACTTAAAAATGGTTAAGGTGGGTACTGTAATTTTTTTACCATATAATTTAAAAACGTACACTACCATGAACATGGAAGACAGAGGTCAATGAAAATAAAGCCCCTAGGACAATTTTCCCTAAGTGGAGACTGATTACTTACAAACATGAACCACATCAAAAAGCTTTTCTGTGAGCCCCAGTTGTACTTTTCTTTGCTATCAATTCTTCCGGATGATAATTTTTACTTGAAAGGCACCGGATTGCCTCTGCTTTATTTACACCAAATGGAGCAGCCTTCAAATATTTATTTTTGGCAAGGTATTTAGGAACAAAATAAAACCTTTAGGTAAGAGTAAGGAATAAGCAAATCTCCCTCCATGGGGTTTTGGGCTACATTTTCCTCAATTACTGACTTTAAAAAATGCAAACAAACCCAGGAACTGTCATGGTGACATATGGAAGCTCACTTGGTAGCTGGACACAGAACGAAATCGCTAAAGCAGAGACATTTGAAGCCTTTGGACTCTATGAGCTGGGTAGCAGTAATTCTCTAACATGCAAACCCAAATTATCCAAAGGAGTAATAATTAATTCTGGGAATAACCAACTTCATGTGCTGTAAACAAAGAAGAACATAAAGGTACCACATATAACTTACAGCCCCAAAGGCAAGGTCTAGAACTGGGGTGATAGCCTAGAGAAAATATTTTCTTTTATCCTCCTGACATGGCTGGCTAAAAATATAAATGTTACTAACATTTAGATCGAGAGAATACTACTACTAATAATGCCAGCTTACCTCTTTAAAAATGCGTGTACATCTATTGCATCATTTTATCTTAAAAGAATGTCATGAAATAGGTTAATCAGAAAGCATTGTATGCACTTTGGAATATGAGAAACATCAAACAGGAGCACACATGGTCTGTCTAAATAAGACTGATGCTCAGGTTTTCTGAGTTAATCAACTTTATAAATGTTCCCTGGAATTGGAATATTTGGGCATAAGGTAGAAAGAGTTAAATTTTCCTCTTCATCTACTTACTACATCCCCTAGAAGGAAATGCCAACTGAGCCCCTTAGTTTTGTAAAAAGAAAGGAGTCGAGGTGGCTCCTCGACAGTGATCTGGAAGAGCGGTCCTCTATTCTGTTGGCTGCTTATCTGGTGTCAGTGACTTCCAGTCCCTCTCTTCAATGTGAGCAAAATGTGTCTCTGTGGTCCGTACTCATCCCCTCAGTTTCTGTCTCTCCTCAAACAGAAGAGAAAAGGGGCCTTTTGACATATTAATGGTGTGATCTTATACATGATCCCTACAGAAGACATATTAATGGTGTGATCTTATACATGATCCCTACAGAAGAGTCTGAGAGACCTAACTGGACTCATGTGGGACTCATGGTAGACTCTCTCACTGTCTCCCAATCACAGTGGACATGACCTTGGCCTGAGGACCACCATCAGGAAGACATGGACGCTCCAGTGGGGGAGACTGAGAGGAGGAAGAAGGAACTTAGGGACACCTACCTAGGGGTGATTCTGAAGTCCCTAAGGGCAGCTTCTTGGGGGAGAGAAGGGAAATGCTTTACCCCATCCTGCTGATATCAAGTTCATTTTCTTTCTGGTCCTGGGTTCTACCTTCACACTCTCTCGTCACACAATATAATCAAAGTTCTCTTTCCATACCCGCTCTCTGCAGCTGTATTCTTTTTCCTGGCTTCTGTAGATTGTTTAAAAAATATTTTCAGTGGTTTTGGGGGAAATTTTATATTTATCAGAGTGTATTTTTTTGCTTTGAAGGAAAGTTTTAAGTAACTTGGCCAGTTCTGTGGGGGATAAAGCTTGAGAAGACATTAAGATAAAAGCCCAGTTGTTATCTGGAGTTAATTCTTCCGGTGCTGTAAAACGGCAGGGTCCAGATCTGAAAGGCAGTCACAAATCAACAAGGTTGCATTTTGCTAAAAGAGAAAGGCCTACCCCTCTGTTTGCCTGTTCTTCCTCATCTTTTTGCCGTATTTGTGTGCAATGACAGGCAAGGCCTACAGAGGTGTGAGGAGACTGTCAGTCACCTTAAAGATCGCCCAGGAGGTGAGAGGAGGCTGGGTATCTGGCAGTATGGTCCCCTGACTGTGCCTCTGCTATGTGATCAGGGGACAAACTTCACGCCCCTGGCAGGGATGCGGCACAGTTCCCTGCACGACGGTACTGCGGAGATACACCTGTTACCTTGCTCCTCATCCTCAGCAGCTGGTCTACCCACAGTACTTTTTCTTGGGTAGAAGGTGCTGTCAACAAGCCGCTGGTGTTCCCACATCTTCTGGGGCCTATTCTAGGCCCCCATGAGGGCTAGTTCAATGCCTTTGTGGACTGCGACAGATTTTGCACTCAGTTCCTGCCCCGCCTCTATGTGTCTTTCTGCCATCTGCCCCCATGCCTCAGCAGTGCTGGATGCATCTGTGGGGTGCACCACTCAGAAGACTGCAGATGATAAACAAGTAGCACCCCTGTTTCCAGCATGCTTCCCAAACCTCAAAGTCAATTCTATTTAGGAGTCTCTTAATCTATGGGGCAAGTACCCAGCAGGGTGGCACAAAGCTCCTCAAACTTCTACCAATTTTTTGGATGGTTTTCTCCCTCATTTACTGCTTACTTTGGATCAGAAGAGGTCCACACACAGTGTGGGCATACGAGGTTTTCTTTGAACTTAGCCCAGAGGCCAGTCCATAGAAGCTGTAGGTGGGTCAGCTGCTGAGTGCCAGAGGCAAGGAACAGCTGTGCCTTGGCAGTTTCACCAAGTAGAGAGTCATGCAGGGGCCCCCACCAGCCCATCACCGCTCAGTTCAAACAGTAGTCCGTGTACTCTGAGTTTGTCCACCAGCTGTGGAGAAAGCCCCATATCACCTTGGTATAAACACACCACACCTGCTCCCAGCAGCATGGGGCAGCCTGGTGGACTGGACCTCGGGCTTTACGCCACTCTGTGGTGTGCTCTGAGGCACACCAGGGGCCAAGGGAGCCTGGGTCTGTAGGAGCTGGAGAATTCCAATCATATGTGCTCAGCCTCCTTTATCTATCCAGTAGAGATTTAAAAAATACGTTGGGGGTAGAAGAAATGAACTGATTGAAATCTGATTTGAGAAGTTTTGTCCTCTTTCTGCTCTGAACATGATCAAATGATCTAGGGTTACAGCAGAAAGGCCTAATTTATCTCTCCAGAACTACTGCTCTGTGCCTCGAAGTGGGCTTTGTAGGGTCCCCTCTACAAAAGTTTCATTTGAAAGGGGAGTTTATAAGTATATTTTGAAAGCTCTTAATAAGACTATAGTTAGGAAATTCTCTCAGAGGCACAGCCTGTGCTGCTGCCGTGGTCTGAATGTTCATGTCCATCCGAAGTTCATGTGTTGGCACCTAACATCCAAGGCGATGGTATCGAGAGATGGGGCCTTTGGGATGTGATTAAGTCACAAGGGCTCCACCTCGTGAATGGAACTAGAGCCTTATCAAAGCTGTAGGGAGCCTGGATGCCCCTTCCACCATGTGAGGACACGGACGATGGCAGTTATGAGCAATGCCACTCACCAGACACCATACCTGCTGGCACCTTGATCCGGACTTTTTAGCCTCCAGAACACCAAGCAATGAATTTCTCTTATTTATAATGACCTAGTCTAAGGTACTTCATTCTAGCAGCAGGAACAGACCAAGACAGTTGGTTTAGAAGGATGATAAGCCAAGCAAGTTGGGAGCAAAGATCAGTCTCATTATCTAATCTCCTCTTGCTGTGTTTTCTCAGTTTTCTCTGCTCAGGATAGCATTGTAGCTGCAAGCTCCAGGGTTTATCCTTTCAACCTGTCCTTGGCTCCCTCCTTTCCCCTGCCCAGTGGGTAGATGGATGGCCCCTCCCACTTGTCAGTTTCGCTGAGTCTGGATCTCATGTGCACTTTTAACCTCCCATAAATCCAGACAGATCCTCTGAGCTGCAAGGCATGCTGTGGAAATGCTGAGCCTGTGCTATCATTCACGGCCACTGTGCGCATCCCTAAGAAAATCGTGTATTATACCAAAAATTTCTTCTCTTAGTTCTGGCTTCCTGCCACTTTTCCTCTCACACTCTCCTGAGAGTGGCATCAGCGTTTGATACACAACCACCAAGTTCTCTCTGCAATTTCTCCTGATCTTAATCATGATTAAAATTGGGAGTGAAAATATCCAAATCCCACTTGCTAGCCTCTTTAGAATGTTCTTCTTCCTGGAACATCTTCCTTTTGCAGTAAACAAAGCCTGTCTGTTTCAATGTATCTGAAAACTACCTTGCTATGGAACACAGGAAAATGCCTCATAAATTCTCAGGGAACGGGGGTGGTTACTTGGCTGACCTGCAGTTGTCAGACCCTGATGGTGAGGAACAGAGTCCTGTGCCATTTTAAATCTGTTAGCAGTTTTCGGATCCATCTTAGGGGGAAGAATGTGTGTTGCTTTGGACAAGTCAGCTCAGTGGTACCGATATTTGATTCTGACTCAGAAGCGATCAAGATTGCCGATTTGTGCTACATCACAAGCCTGAAAGTTGGTTGTCTTTAAATTAGCAATGCATACCTTTGCTGACAATCATAGTGTTGACTGGGAGGGTGAACTTGTCTGCATGTGATACAGAAACTGATTTTCTCTGTCTCTTTGTCTACAAGGACATCTGAACCCCAGAAAGCGTAAAATGTTCAAAGATGTCGGATTGGGGGGTGGAAATGGAGAGCTAAGGTGTCCTCATAGACATGGCTTAGAAGTCCAGGAGCAATGAGGGACAATATCCATTTTAAGGCTTTTTTTTTTTTTTTCTTTGCTATAATTCCTTTCCACTACCTTGAAGCATTTAAAAACCAATTTTTTAAAAACTAGTCTTTGCTGTGATTTAGCAGATTGACAGAAGGGCCTGTGGCCATATTTTGGGGGACTGTTATGGGCAGAATCGTGGCAGTTTGGAGAAGCTGGCAACTGTAGAAGTGCAGGGAGTGGAGCAGCAGAGTGGGGATGCTGCTGAATGAAGTGACAGCACAGTGAGGCTACATAAGGACGATCTCAGCAGTACTCAGGGAGGAGAAACTAGTCAAAGATTCAGCATCCCAAATCTGCTCAGGCCTGAGGATGTTGTCTTCATTGGATTTTAAATGGCACAGTGACTTCTGAAGACTGGACAACTTGGGAACGCCTGGGCTATACTTAGGACTGAACATTTAATGTTTCTTATTCTTGTCAGATCCACTGTCCCTACACCTTGTGTCTGCATCCCATCCATTGCCTCTGACTCCTACGGTGTTTCCATGAGTCATTTGGCATTTTGAACAAAGACGATAATCTGAGGTTTTGATGATGTTTATTTTTGACCCAGTCATTCTTCCCATTATCCATGTAAAAAACAGAGGAAGTATCTATAAGTTTCAATCAACATATGCCATTATGTCAATAGTATCAACTATTCAAAGTCAAGTTAAAAACCTAATGGTCAGAGAATAAACTCTAAAGATAATTTGGTGCCCTTGTTTAAAGTATTTATGGCTTCCTTCCCTCACCTGAATTATTTTTTAACACCATTTGTTCACTGTTGAGCTGTAGATGTGCTCTGAAAATATACTGCAATGATTGTCAATCAAGGCAACTTACTTTCTACCGGGACTCCATTTGTTAGCCAGCTAATTCGGGGTTTGGGATTGCCGTTAGCTCTGCAGATCAGGGTCCCATCCTCTCCAGGGGACAGCACAAGATTCTGAGGTGCCATGATCCAGTATGGAGCCGCTTTATTGGAAGAAGAGGAAAAAAAAAAGACCAAGAATCTTAATCAAATGAGTATTTTAGCAAAAGAATATTTCAAAAGAATATTTAAAGAAACTTGCTGGCATATGTGTATTATTTCTAGACATGTTTGATACAAATGTCATTGCATCATTTTACATTAAGGATAATCAGACATCAAAGAGGTAACAGATTTATCTAAGGTTGTGAAGCAATTTATAGGTACAGGTAGAGCTAAGAGAAATAAATATAAATTCTGAGCCTATAGAATATATGCAATTATAAAATTAGGAAGCAATTTTAAAATTTCACTCTTGAAGAATTGCAAAGGTAATACAGAGTGTTTTCATACACATTTCACTCCCTTCCTCTAATGTTAACATTGAACGTACATAGCCATGGGACAGTTACCAAAATAAAAACTTAATATTAGTACCTTAGCTAAACTATATACTTTGTTAATATTTCCCTAGTCTTTCCACTGATATCTTGTTTCTGTCTCAGGATCCTGTCCCAGATGCCATATTACATTTGCTTGTCATGACTCATTAGTCTCCTCCAACCTGACAGCTTTTTAGTCTTTCCCTGTTTTGCCTGACTTTGACATGTTTAAAGAGTCCTGGTTAGTTATTTTGTAGAATGCTTTCAACTTGGGTTTGTCTGGTGTTTTCTCACAATTAGCCTGAGGTTTAGGGTTTCTAAGAATACCACAGGGGTGATGGACTATTCTGATTGGACCCTATCAGGGAAGATATGAAGTCAACATGATTTATTAATGGTGGTGTCAACATTCCTCACTTGGATAAGGTGGTGTCTGGCAAAGTTACTATTTTCCTGGATTCCCTACTCTGTCCATTAGCAGTGAGTCACTACATACAGCCCACACTCCAGAAGGGGCAGAGTAAACTCCATCTCCTGGGAATGAGTATTAAAGAATCTGTGGGGTGGGAGGAGCAAGATGGCAGCCAAGTAACAGCTCCCTTGGAACTGGGCATGGTGGGACTGGGGAGAGAAGACTCAAGGCATCTGTGGCTGGTGGGTTCTGCCCAGAAACATCCCTTTGGGGACACAAGGAGTCAGCAAGGGACTTCTGGACCCATGAGGAGGACAAAAGCAGTGGAGAACTGGCAAATGGTCATGTGTGTTTGTTCGGTCTAATCCCCCTGGCAGCTGTAACTACAGCAGCAGTGAGATTGCAAACTGGAAAGGCCTTACCTGTGAGTTGTTTTTTTTTTTTTTTTTGGACTTGGCACTCAGTTGAACTACCTTGGGAGAACTTGGGCGAGAGTGTGGAGGACTTTAAGTGTTGTTTAGGGCCCCAGACTTTGCCGCTGAGCTGGACAGAGCTAATAGTGTTCGGCTGTGGGCTGCATGGAGCCATTGTGGGAAATTGCCCCCGTAAGCTCTGCCCTCAGGGTTGCAGAGTGAGGATTGGGCGGGAGACCTTGGACAAGTAATCTAGTGACTGTGCAACCTAAAGGTAGAGACTGAAATGCTTTACAGCCTTGGCACTTAGGGGCATAGAGTGAGACCAGTTTTGGTACACTGGGTAAGTGGGCAGCCACTTTGGAAGTATGCCCCCGCAACAAGTTCTTTCCTGGGAAAAGCTTAGCCAATGTTGGCAGTTTAAAGTGCCTTTTAATGAGTATTTTATGAGGAGGACCCTCCAGGGCAATTGAAAGAGCTTCAAAAATACACTACTGGGACCGGATCAAACTAAAAAGCTTCTGCACAGCCAAGAACACAGTAAGTAAAGCAAGCAGACAGCCCTCAGAATGGGAGAAGATATTTGCAGGTATGTCTCTGACAAAGGTTTAATAACCAGAATCCACAGAGAACTCAAATGTATTAGCAAGAAAAGAACACGTGATCCCATCGCAGGCTGGGCAAGGGACTTGAAGAGAAACTTCTCTGAAGAAGCCAGGTGCATGGCCTACAGACATATGAAAAAATTCTCATCATCATTAATCATTAGATAAATGCAAATCAAAACTACTTTGAGATATCATCTAACTCCAGTAAGATTAGCCCATATCACAAAAATCCCAAGACCAGAGATGTTGGTGTGGATGTGGAGAAAAGGGAACACTTGCACACTGCTGGTGGGAATGCAAATTAATACATTCCTTTTGGAAAGATGTTTGGAGAACACTTAGAGATCTAAAATTAGATCTTCCATTCAATCCCATAATTCCTCTACTAGGTATATACCCAGAAGACAAAAAAATCACATTATAACAAAGATATGTGAACCAGAATGTTTATTGCAGCCCATGCTAAGTCATGGAAAAAGCCCAAGTGCCCATTGATTCACAAATGGATTAATAAATTGTGGTATATGTACACCATGGAATATTATGCAGCCTTAAAGAAAGGTGGAGACTTTACCTCTTTCATGTTTACGTGGATAGAGCTGGAACATATTCTTCTTAGTAAAGTATCTCAAGAATGGAAGAAAAAGTATCTAATGTACTCAGCCCTACTATGAAACTAATTTATGGCTTTCATATGAAAGCTTAAACCCAGTTGTAACCTAAGAATATGGGGAAGAGGAAGTGGGAGGGGAGGGAGGAGGGTGGGTAGAGGGAGGGTGATTGGTGGGATTACACCTACAGTGCATCTTACAAGAGTACATGTGAAACTTAGTAAATGTAGAATATAAATGTCCTAACACAATAACTAAGAAAATGCCAGGAAGGCTATGTTAACCAGTGTAATGAAAATGTGTCAAATGGTCTATAAAACCAGTGTATGGTGCCCCGTGATCGCATTAATGTACACAGCTATGATTTAATAATAAAAAAAATAATAAAGTGCCTTTTAAGCGGGCTGAGGAGAGATTTAGGCTCTCCACCCTGCAGGGTTTGAGAAATCAGAAGAGGCCTCCAGTCTCCACCTCATATAGCTGTATCAGCATTGTGATTAACATCTCACACTCTAGAAGATCACCTGTTGCCCAGACAATATTCAGCAAGATATATATACTGCTTTGTTTTTCTTTTTGTTTTTTTAATTTCAACATTTTCCCTCTAGATTTTTCTTTTTTTTTCCTTTCTTTTCTTTCTTCATTTTTCTAGTTTAAATATAATTTTCCATTGTTGCCTTCTTTAACAATTAGAACATTTTTGCTAGTGTTTCTGCCCCTATTATTTAGTTTCCCCCCCAATTTTATCCCATAAAGTTCTCTGTTTGCTTGTTTTGGTTTGATTTATAGCATTTTTGTCTTTCCTCCCTCCTTGGTGGAGGTGGAGTACTGTGTCCAAACAGGCTGGCAAAGAGCTGTTGACCTCAAGACAACCACTCAACCTAGCACCCCTAGATGCTGGGGGTTTTTAAGGTGTGGGTCAAAGTACCGTACTGTACACCTATATTGCTCCTATCTCCCTCTTTATGTGCCTTTCTTGTTTTTGTCAATATTCCCTTTTACTTGCCCCCTCTCCTTTCTCTTCTTTCTTTTTGTTGTTCTTCTTTTTTAATCTTTTTTCCCCTTCTTGCTCTTCAATCTTCTCATCCTTATGGTCCTGTACCAAAAGGACTCATCAAAACCCTAGGCCAGAGGCACAGTAACTTAAAGAGCAAGAAGAAGTGAAAGGAAAATTAGGGGAAGGAAACAGATAAAAGAAATTACTCATGAGGGAGAATCAGCAGAAAAATCCTGGCAACATGAAAAACCAGTCCAGAACAACCCCCACCAAGGGACCATGAGGTAGCTACTGTGGAGGATTCCACCTAGAAAGAAATGTTAGAAATGACAGAAAGGGAATTTAGAATACAAATGATGGAAACAATGAAGGAAACTGATTTACATGCTGATAACATGGAAAATAACCGAAAGGAAATCCAAAAATAGAATCAAATAAGAGAGGAACAATATGAAGAATATAGAAAGGATATAGCAGAGCTGAAGGAACTGAAGCAGTCAATTAGGGAAATTAAAGATGCAATAGAAAGTATCAACAACAGATGAGACCATGCAGAAGAAAGAATCTCAGAGGTAGAGGACAAAGCTCTTGAGATAACTCAGATAATTAAAGAGGCAGAAAAGAAGAGAGAGAAAGCAGAACGTTCACTGACAGAATTATGGGACTCTATGAAGCATTCAAACATATGAGTTTTAGACATCCCAGAATGTCCCAGGGGAATGGAAGCCATACTAGAGAATATTATAAATGAAATTTTCCCAAATATCACCAAAGATTCTGACACATTCCTTTGAGAGGAATTTCAGACCCAGGTTGCCTCAATTCTAATAGATCTTCTCCAAGACACATTGTGATGAACCTGTCCAAAGCCAAGACAAAAGAAAAGATTCTTCAAGCTGGCAGGAGTAAGTGCCAGTTGACCTACAGGGGCAAATCCATCAGGGTGACTGCAGACTTTTCTAATGAAACTTTTTAAGCAAGGAAACAATGCTCATCTACCTTTAATCTACTTAAACAGAATGATTTCTACCCCAGAATTCTATATTCTGCTAAGCTAAGCTTTAAAATTGACAGAGAAATCAAATCATTTACTGATATGCAAACATTAAGAAAATTTGTTCTACAGGAAATACTTCAACCTGTTCTACACACTGACCATCACAATGGATTAACAGCAAAGTAAGAACCTAGAAATTAAAGGACAGAACCTAACTTCCACAATGATGCAAAAGATAAAACCAAGCAATGCACTCTCACAAAATAAGATGAATAGAACACTACCGCCCTTATCAATTATCTCAATAAATGTTAATGGCTTGAATTCCCCACTGAAGAGGCACAAATTGGCTAACTGGATTAAAAAACACAAGCCATCCATTTGCTGTCTGCAGGAAACACACCTAGCTTCAAAAGACAAATTAAAATTCAGAGTCAAGGGTTGGAAGACAATTTTTCAGGCAAATGGAATTCAGAAGAAAAGAGGGGTTGCAATCTTATTTTCAGGTACATGTGGATTTAAAGCAACTAAAGTCAAAAAAGACAAAGATGGTCACTTTATATTGGTCAAGGGAAAAATACAACAAGAAGACATTTCAATTCTAAATATTTATGCACCCAACTTAAATGCTCCCAGATTCTTGAAACAGACCTTACTCAGTCTGAGCAACAGGATATCCTATAACACCATAATAACAAGGGACTTAACATTCCTCTTATAGAGCTGGACAAATCCTCTAAATGGAGGCTAATTAAGGACACAACTCCCTTCACCATAGCTTCAAAGAAAATGAAATAACTAGGAGTATACCTAACAAAAGAGGTGAAGGAGCTCTATAAGGAAAATTATGACACCCTAAGAAAGGAAATAGCAGAGAATATTAACAAATGGAAGAATAAACCATGCTCGTGGCTTGAAGAACCAACATTGTTAAAATGTCTATACTTCCAAAAGCAATCTGCCAATACAATGCCATCCCTATTAAAATACCAACATTGTACTTTCAAACCTTGGAAAAAATGATTCTGCATTTTGTATAGAACCAGAAAAACCCCATATTGCTAAGGCAGTCCTTAGTAATAAAAATAAAGCTAGGGGTATCACCATACCAGAGTTTATGCTGTACTACAAAGCCATAGTGGTGAAGACAGCGTGATACTGGCACAAAAATAGAGACATACACATGTGGAATCGAATAGAAAACCAGGAAATGGAACTAGAATTTTACAACCACCTAATCTTCAATAAACCAAACAAGAACATACACTGGGGAAAGACTCCCTATTCAATAAATGGTGCTGGGAGAACTGGATATTCAATGTAAAAGACTGAAACTGGACCCACACTTTTCTCCACTCACAAAAATTGATTCAAGATGGATAAAAGACTTAAATTTAAGGCATGAAACAATAAAAATTCTCAAAGAAAGAATAGGAAAAGCACTGGAGTATATCAGCCTGGGGAAAGACTTCATGAAGAAGACTGCCACGGCAATTGCAACAACAACAAAAATAAACAAACGGGACTTAATTAAACCTAAAAGCAAGCTTCTGTACAGTTAAGGAGACAACAACCAAAGCAAATAGACATCCTACACAATGGGAAAGGATATTTGCATATTTTGAATCAGACAAAAGCTTGATAACTTGAATCTACAGAGAACTCAAATTAATCCACATGAAAAAAGCCAACAATCCCATATATCAATGGGCAAGAGACATGAATAGAACCTTCTCTAAAGAAGACAGACGAATGGCTAACAAACACATGAAAAAATGCTCATCATCCCTTATTTATTAGAGAATGCAAATCAAAACCACCCTGAAATACCATCTAACCTCAGGGAGAATAACCCACATCACAAAATCTCAAAACTGCAGATGCTGGTGTGGATGTGGAGAAAAGGGAACACTTTTACACTGCTTGTGGGACTGCAAACTAATACAACCTTTTGGAAGGAAGTATAGAAAACCCTCAAAGAACTCAAACTAGACCTCCCATTTAATCCTGCAATCCTATTACTGGGCATCCACCCAGAAGGAAAAATAATTCTTTTATCATAAGGACACTTGCACCAGACTGTTTATTGCAGTTCAATTTACAATCGCCAAAATGTGGAAACAGCCTAAATGCCCACCAACCCAGGAATGGATTAACAAGCTGTGGAATATGTACACCATGGAATTTTATTCAACCATTAAAAAATTGGAGACTTTACAGCCTTTGTATTAACCTGGATGGAAGTGGAAGACATTATTCTTAGTAAAGCATCACAAGAATGGAGAAGCATAAATCCTATGTACTTAATTTTGATATGAGGACAATTGATGACAATTAACGACATGGTGGGTGTGGGGGAAGGGGAGAACAGAGAGAGAAAGAAGGAGGGAGGGGTGAGGGAAAGGAAGAACAGAGAGAGGGAAGGAGGGAGAGGGTCTTGGTGTGTGCCACACCTTCTGGGGGCAAGACACAATTGTAAGAGGGACTTTACCTAACAAATGCAATTGGTGTAACCTGGTTTCTTGCACCTTGAATGAATCCAACAATAAAAATAAAAAAAAAATTGTGAACTTAAAACTGCCTGAGTAATTAACATTGTGTGTAAGGGGAGGGGAGAGAAACATTTTGAAGCTATGGAAATATTCTGTTTCCCCTTAAAGTTTCTCCCCTAATTTTAATATTTCATTGGTGGATCTTGCAGGTAGCAGTTATTACCATATGATTTTAATGGTAAGTTTCTATTTCTCTCATTTCTTTTACATTTATTAATTGGAATTTTTCTGTGAGGACTATTTTAAGAAGTAAATTTTTAACCTGATTTAGATGAACTATAAATAGGAATGAGAAGAGATTTAAGGTACCATGAGTGTTGATATAAATTTACATTTATCATTATTGAAGAACATAATGAAAGACATATTTAATTGAAGTTTCTTGATTTCTCACAAAGGCAAGAGGGTTGTATTTTAAGTAAAGATATACCTTTAACTGTAACAGAAATGGTATGATGGATGGCTCCTAATGCATTTCTTGCTATACATTGGTAATTTCCAGAGTCTGCTTCTGAAACATGAGTGATCTGCAAAGTTTTCTTAAAGTTCTTATAAGACATCCGGTTGATAGGTAGTGTTCCATCTTCTTTTATCCAGTGAATAATTGGGGTAGGCCTGATAGGATAAATAAATAATGATGTTACAAAGAAATAAGTCCAACTGTGAGTGCTTTTGAAGGTGAATTTTCATGCAGGCTTATAAGAAATCTTTATATAGAGATCATGAGAAATATGACAGATTTTATAGATATTTTAATTAGCACCACCCTTTTACAAATAATGCTCAAAGTTTTAAACTTTCACATAAACAGGACTATGCTAATTTATGGCACACCATAAACTTTGACTTCAATGATGAAGTGTGAATGCTAGCATAAATTTCTTTACTGAAGGGGCCTGAGAGTTCTGACCAATGATAAAGTTTTGGAAATTTTTTATAAAGGTACTATATCAATCAAAAGGATTACTATTTCATTAATAATACTAAATCATAACTTTTTTATCAATTAGAATTTAAAATAAACAAAGAACTAATAAACTTATCTCTGCCCATAAAGTTTTTTTAAATTTAATTTTTATTAAATCATAACTGCATACATTTATGGGGTACAAGTGATGATTTAATATATAATATGGAATGCTTAAATCAAACTGATTAACATAACCATCCCCTCACTTACTTATTTTTTTGTGGTAAGACATTTATAATATACTCTTAGTTGTTTTAAAAAGTACCCTTGCATTGTGCACATTCAATGAGATCCTACCAAATACCCTCCCTCCACTTACCTACCCCCTCCCCTGCCCTCTCCTTCTTCTTCCCTCTTTTTGTCCTGACTATATTGGTGTTTTATCATTTGTACAAATATGTAAGTGATTATATATAGGTTCCATAATACTTTTTCCCCATTCTTCAGATACTTTACTAAGAAGAATGTGTTCCAACTCCATCCAGATAAACATAAGAGACGTAAAGTCTCCATCTTTTTTGGAGAGCATAGCATTCCATAACAATTTGTTAATCCATTCATGGGTTGATGGGTATTTGGGCTGCTTCTATGACTTGGAAATTATGAATTGGGCTACAATAAATATTCTGGTGCAATGTCTTATTTGTAAAATGATTTTTATTCATCTGGGTAGATACCTAGTAACAGAATTGCAGGATCAAACAGTAGGTCAACTTTTAGTTCCTTGAGAATTGTCCATACTTCTTTCCAAAAAAGCTGTAGTAGTTCGCAATCCCACCAGCTGTATAGAAGTGTTCCCTTTTCTCCACATCCACACCAACATCTACAGTTTTGAGATTTTGTGATGTGGACTAATCTTACTGAAGTTAGGTGATATCTCAAAGTGCCTTTGATTTGCATTTTTCTGATGATTAAAGATGATGAGCATTTTTTCATGTGTTAGCTGGCCATTCACCTGTCATCTTTAGAGAAGTTTCTGTTCAAATCTCTTATCCACAAATAAATGGGGTTGTTTGTTCTATTCTTATTGATTAATTTGAGTTCTCTATGGATTCTAGTGATCAGACCTTTGTCAGAATCATAACATATAAAAATCTTCTCCCCTTCTAAAAGCTGTGTGTTTGCTTTACTTACAGGGCCCTTAGCTGTGCAAAAGATTTTTAGCTTGATCAGATCCCAGTAATATATTTTTGGTATTGCTTCAATTGCCGGTGGGGTCTTCCTCATAAAATATTTTCCTTAGGCCAATATCTTCAAGTGTTTTCTCTGCACTATCTTCTAGTATTTTTATAGTCTCATGTCTTAAATCTAAATCTTTTTTTTTTTTAAATTAAATCATAGCTTTGTATCCAGTGAGAATCAATTTTTATTAATGGTGAAAGGTGACAGTCCAGTTTCAGTCTGCTACACAGCACCATTTGTTAAACAGGGAGTCTTTGACCCAATGTATGTTTTTGTTAGGCTTATCAAAGATCAAATGATGATATGTGGCTGGGTTCATCTCTAGATTCTCTAGATGGTGTTTTGATAAGGATTGCATTAAATCTGTAGATTGCTTTGGGTAGTATGGGCAATTTTAACAATGTTGATTCTTCTCAGCCATGAGTATGATATGTTTTCCCATTTGTTAACATCATTATATATTTCTTTTCTCAGGGTTTCATAATTCTCATTATAGAGATCTTTTGTGTCTTTTGTTAGATAAATTGCCAGGTATTTCATTTTCTTTGCCACAACTGTAAAAGGAATAGAGTCCTTGAATATATTTTTGGCCAGACTATTGTTGGTATATGTAAAAGCTACTGATTTGTAAGTATTGATTTTGTGTCCCGAAACACTGCTATCTTCCTTGATCACTTCTAAGAGCTTTGTAGTTAAGTCCCTGGGGTTTTCCAGGTATAAGATCATGTCATCTGTGACATGTGAGAGTTTGATCTCTTCTGACCCCATTCAAATATCCTTGATCCCCTTCTCTTGCCTGATTGCAATGGCTAGGGTTTCCATTACTATGTTGAATATCTTTGGAGACAATGGGCATTCTTGTCTAGCTCCAGATCTGAGTGGAAATGTTTTCAATTTTACTCCATTCAATATGATGATTTGGCTGTGGGTTTGCTATAGATGGCTTCTATCAGTTTAAAAAATGTCCCATCTAAGCCTATTTTCTTAAGGGTTCTAGTCATAAAAGGATGCTGAATATTATCAAAACTTTTTTCTGCAACAATTGATAGAATCATATGGTCTTTGTATTTTATTTTATTTGTGTGGTGTTTTGTATTTATAGATTTATGTATGTTGCACCAACCTTGTAACCCTGGGATAAAACCAACTTGACTGTGGTGTATAATTTTTTTGATGTGCCATTGAATTATTTTAGCTAGGATCTTATTGAATATTTTTGCATCATTATTCATTAATGATATTGATCTATAGTTTTCTTTCTTTTCTGGGTCCTTTCTTGGTTTGGGGATAAAAGTGATATTTGCTTCATAGAATTTGTTGGGGAGGATTCTTTCTTTTTCTATGTTTTGGAAAAGGTTATGTAATATAGGTACTAGTTCCTCTTTGAAGGTTTGGTAGAATTCTGATTTGAACCCATCTGGCCCCAGACTTTTTTTGGGGGGAGGGGGGGTGAGATTTTGTATAGTTAATCCTCTTTCAGTGCTTGATATAGGTCTGTTCAAAATTTCTAATTCTTTCTGATTGAGTCAAGGAAGGTGGCATGCATCCAGGTATTGGTCCATTTCTTCCAGATTTTCATATTTCTGAGAATAGAGTTTTTTGTAATAATCACTGAGGATTTTTTTTTTTTAAATTTCTGTGCTCTCTGTTATTTCTCCTTTATTGTTTCTGATTGACGTAATTAGTGATTTTACTTTTCTGTTTATGGTTAGGCTAGCCAAAAGTTGATCAATTTCATTAATCTTTTCAAAGAACCAACTTATTGTTTCACTGATCTTCTGAATGATTATTTTGTTTTCAATTTCATTTAATTCTGCTCTAATTTTGGTTATTTCTTTTCTTCTGCTGGGTTTGGGGTTGGAATGTTCTTCCTTTTCCAGTTGCTGGAGATAATCCATTAAGTTGTTGACTTCCTCTCTTTCTATTTTCTTGATGAAGGGTTCCAATGCTTTAAATTTCCCTCTTGGACTGCCTTTGCAGTATCCCACAGGTTTTGATAATTTGCATCTTCATTGTCATTTTGTTCTAAAAATTTAGGTATTTCCTTCTTAATCTCATCTTTGACCCAGCTACCATTCAGCATTAGGTTATTTAGTTTCCATGGCTTGGTTTGAGTATGATGATTCCTGTTATTGTTGAGTTCAAGTTTTATTCGATGGTGGTCCAAGAAGATACAAGGAATAATTTCCATTCTTTTAAATTTGCTGAGTTTAGAATTGTGTCCTATGATATGATCAATTTTGGAAGATAATCCATGGGCTAATGAGAAGAATGTGTCTTCAGTTTTATTAGGATGAACTATTCTGTAGATGTTAGTGAAGTCCATTTGTTCTAGAATCAAGTTTAAGTGCATTATTTCTTAGTTTAGTTTCTTCTTGGAGGATCTATCCAGAATGACAAAGAGGTGTTAAAATCTCCAACTTTTATAGTGCAGGAAGATATCACATTGTTCATATCCATTAGGGTTTTCTTTATAAATTGAGGAGCATTCAGGTAGGGGACATTAATTATTAAAATATCTTCATGTTGAGTGTTTCCGTTGACAAATGTGTAGTGTCAGGGAATTGCCAAACACTCTGGGATCTTCAGGGAGCAGACCTTTAGACCATCAGGCAAGAGGCTAAGGGTGTTCTGGGAGTTCAGAATTGTGAGGAAAATATTTGTTTAATTTTATGCTAGAAAGGATGATGCCTAAGCTCACAAGTGGGACTTCCCTTGAGAAGGAGACTCTGTGTTTAGTGGCCCTCTCCTGTGGTGTAAAATGGGAAGATTTTTGTTCCCTGTTTGCTTACAGAGAGCCCATATTGGGCCACTAACTTGGGGGAGGGGTCTCTTATCCTCTTGGTGATGGACTTTGTACCTGGAATTTGTTTTCTTGGATCCTTTTTCCTTGGAGTCTCAGCTTGTCTCAGCAGAGATGATGTGCACTTGTCTATCTTCTTTCTTAGCTCAGCTCATCACTTTTGACTTCACTGAGTCCTCTTCTGTCCGGTATGTCTCTGTCTGGACAGGAGCCTCTGGTGAAAGCTGCCTCTAGTCAGCCATCTTCCTTCCTCCTCTCCATGAACTTTTATATACATTTCCATTTTGAATAGAAGAACTTTTCTATTGTATTATATAACAGGCTATCCGATGAATTAAGTGATTAGGGGAATAGCATTCTTTAGTTTCATTATTGGTGACATTTAAGACTATTATACCAATTGATAAGAATAGCTCAAACTCATGTGTTACTCATACCATTTCTCACCCAACTGTGTTTCTTATTAAGTCATGAACTATGGAGACATATAAAAAGTCAGAATACAGGCTTGGGGTTAAAAGACTTTCCTCAAATTTCCATCCTCTCTCTAAATTTCTCTCTGATCTTAGATCTCTGGCCTCTTTGAGCTTTAGTTTCCTTAGTAGCTTTCATTGGGATAATAATGCTTGACTTAATGTAATGACTTTAGAAGGTTTTCAAGAGGGTAAAATAAAAATCTGTTCAACACAAACATTTCCTAAGCATTGAACTATGTGCCAAGCACCAAGCTGTGTGTTGAGAAGATACTGATGAAAAAAGCACAGTCCAGGCCCACAGGAAGATCACAATACTTGTCAACAGAAATGCATATGGAATTAATTGATTATAAAATTGGTTTGGGCTTATTAAGTTTAATAAAAATAAGTGAGCATACATATCTGATGAAATAGATTCTAAAATTAAAACATTCTATAAATGTAAAAAATGTAGAGGATGTGAAATCATTTTGAAAAATTGAAATACTATGTAGTATACACCTGTGGAATCTGACAATGTAGTTTGATGTTTCCTTATACTCAGACTAATCTGCATCTCATAAGATTTGAAGGTGAGAGGGAAATGGAGATAGAACCATAATATCACAGTTTAAACCTCGCAAAGCCATGAATGGTTTTAGATGCCTACTATCCTACTGCACAGTTGTTAAGAATTAGAAATATCTTGAGTCTATGTGCCCAGTGGTTGCTGGTTTATAAATAATAGAGTCCCAATCTTGATTTTACAACACCCAAAAGTTTTTAAAATTCTTTTGGGAGTTTTGTGAAATTTCCAAATACCAATCATATTTTAGTTTTTTACATAATATATCATTGTGGAAAGAGACGTCACTGAATTGTGAGAGTGGGTACTTCTAAGTTAGAGTTTGGCAGATTAAACCACTTTCTTACACAATGATGATAAAAATTGGAAGTTTTTGTTTATTTGTTTGTTTGTTTTTTAATTCTGGCAGAAAGGATGGATTTTTAACTCATCTTTAAAAGGGGGTTTTGCTGGTTTTCAGTTGCTCCCAGAACTGAGTATGATACAGTGTGATTTCCTGGGTTAACCAGCAGAGGCCTCCATGTGCCTTCTGAAGGAAATTTATTCCTGGATTCAAGAAGTAAGCTGAGACCAATGAGTCACCATGTCGAGGCAGCAGAAATCATAACACGTGAAGGTGGCATGTTTGTGAGATTCTATTCCAGGGTTTCAGCAGATGTGCCCACACCAATGGTACTTGCTCTGTGCCAGGCATGAGACAGGGACTATATAGAAAATTGCCTTTAATGTGGACTAACTTAAATCTTGAATCTGGGCTAGCCCTCCCTGCAACCCATGTCAAAGGCACATTAGTTCTGGGATGGCTTCAATTTTGAGATGTGTGCAGATGAGGCAGTTCAAAGAATCTGGGCTTGGCCTTATGACCTGCCAATAGGAAGCAGTGGAAGGGACAATGTGCTAGTCTGAAGCCAAGAGGCCTCGTATGTGATGAGGTTGCTGAAGGGATGTGAGAAACTTGTGGCCAATAGCACAGATCCCCAGAGAATAGACAGCAGGCCCTGAGAGTCATGAACTGACCAATGAGCCACCTCACAGATGTCAGAACATGTTTCATTGCATTTAGTTGAATCTAGCTGGTTACAGCACTGCTACCCTGCAGACCTCTAACAAGGGATCGATGATAAATAGCAATTATTTTAAACCACTAAGTTTTGAGGTGATTTGTTACCAAATAGCAAAATGATACATCCTGATTATGATCACAGCAATCACAAGGTGATTATTTCAACATGAGCACTATTATATCAACAAAATAGTTTAACAATAATATGAGATTCACTTAGTCTACTTTGGAGAGTATTACTATATATATTTTTGTTGCTTGATAGTATTAGTATGAGACAATTACCCTTCCTATGATATTAATGCCTCTCTACGAACCTACTATACTTTTACAAGAAATGTACATCAGGACAGAAAGTGTTAACTCACAATCCTTCTGCAATGCACTCTAGTGAAAGCACATTTCCTCTTAATTCCTCTTTGTTACTTGCATTGCCTTCTGGAGTTAAAAATGTTGGTGGCCTCTCTCTACTTGATTTAGCTGCAAATAAGAAAATCAATATGCATTAAAACTTATGAATATGTATTTCTGGAAACACAATCCATTGTGTCACATTAAAAAAGAAAAAGCTGCCTGAAATTCTAATCCCTTTTCAAAACTATTTAACATTAATCGTAAAATTTGCTAAGCTAAACAGATATGCTCTTTGCCTTACAAATAGCTATTATTTACTGAGTTACCCTGGGATAGAAACAATTATGGTTGCATAAGCCCTAATAATAAAAATTATTTTCTCTTTTGTATATTTTCTTAACTTGGTTTAAGTTTTTATAAATTTTCTGTGGAATACTGAATCTTCAACATGTTGATGTGGCAAAGAAAATCATGTTATCAACTACATTTCCTTTATGATTAGTGCTCAGGTCAAAGCAAAATTTAATTGTCTTGTGAAAGATGCTAGCATTTTCAGAAAGATATGGTTATGGTAGGGGTATTTTGGTTTTGCTGGGGGCCTTATAGCCAAATCCACTGATTAATCATATTAAGATCACCAAACTACAAGGTTTATGGAAAAAAAAACAAAACTAAACTAGAGAGTTACTGAGAGAAGTCTTGTAAATTATATCTATAAATTAAGAATAATGGTGGAAATTATTAAAATAGAAATCAGTTATTAAGTTAAAATCAATTTCCTTAATGGAAAAATAAAGAAGTTTCCAGTCAGAAATATTCATATAGGACACCTTCTTATTTATGGAGACTTTTCCGAAATGTAGCCTTATCTTCTGAAGGATTCTCAGAAAAACTTAAAGTGGAAATTACACCATCTGAAGGTTCTATAGCCCATGAAATTTTTCAACACTTCAATGCATTATCAATTTGATGCTCACTAAAACTCAATAAAAAGGTAGTATATGAATTACCCTAGTTTCTCAGAAGAAAAAAAACCCTTGATACCAGAAAAGATATTATATTACTTGAGAGAAATCAGTTTTCTTAAAAATTTAGAGACTAGGGGAGAACATTTACTCCTCTAAAATCACTTTTGGAATGGTCTTAAAGGTCATAATTTTCAGGAGTATATTAAAATAAAATAAAATAAAATAAACCAGGAGTTGTGGTATGTCTAGGACCCTGGTCACTGGTGATACCTTAATATGTTTTACTTTATATGTTAAGGGTGAAAAATTAATACAACAGATATTCTGCCTATGGATAACTAAAAAGGACCCCCTGCCTGGAACCTACTATCTCTACTGATAGAGTCTATACATGAGAACCATTATTTCTCTTAAGGAAAGAAAATTCATTTCTGTTTAAAAGAGTGAAGTTACATGCTCTATTTTTTAAAAAGTCTAGTTCCATTAAAGATAGTGATGTGGTTCTAAACAAAACCATGAAAAGTGCTATTGCTAATTATATTGACAATGTAATGTAAAAACAGATAGGCAATGTGATGATTTACTATGAAAACCACTTAATGTTAGTTGGTAAAGGCCTTGACGAGCCAGTATTCTAGCAGGTTAAAGCACCCTGCCAACTCTAATTTAGTTCATAAGAAAAGTTTATGAACAGAATACAAAATAGGAAATATAATTCTGAACATACATGAAAGATTTTTTCAAATCACGTGAAATGGTTCTTTACAAGTACACAGTTATAACAAGTTTCACTGTTATACATACATCATGGAAAATGTTCTAGTGACATGCTTGAAAGTTTATAGCTAAAGTTCATAAGAGACATACATTTATATTAGTGGTGTTAAACATGGAACTAGGAATTTCATAAAGAAGTTAAATAGCCATGGAGGTGAAGTTAGTGAACTAAGTTCTATGATGAAGGAGAGAATGTCAGTTACAATCACCATAACTCACCACTATAAAACTCAGTGTCACTCAAATTAGCAGCTATAGTGTCATTCAATTCATCCACTGAAATAAACAGAATATTATGAAGAGGGCACAAAAGTAGCGGAGTCGAGTCAAAAAGTATTGGGCAACAAAAGCAAAGGTATACAGCTGTGCTGATCAAGTGCCGCCTGTACCAAGTAAAAACACTGCTTTACACTGTACATGACTAACTCATTCATTCACTTAGCCACCCCCAACCAGTAATATTCAAGCATATAAACTAAGCTGCAGGATTGCCATAAAAGCCACCGTGGGACACGAAGCACACATAAATGCTCAGAACACCACGCAATTCAGAAGGTTCTCATGGAGCCAGTGATGGTAACAATAGCAAAAAACATAAATTACCCTACTTAAGTATGCATGCTCTTTATAATGTGTATGTCAACACTTTATTTATTTACTTAATTAATTAATTTCAGGTTATTGTGAGGTTACAAGCAACCAGGTCACAATTTTGAATTTGTTAGGTAGAGTGCCTCTGGTAGTTGCGTTCTGCACCCAAAAGGTGTGCTACACACCCCTACATTGTGCCCATTACATGGGGCCAACCCTTTAAAAATCATTCACAGATTCGGGAAGCTGAAGTCTTACCTGAAATCACTTTTACAGAAATTGGTTGCTTTTGTTGTATGGTTTGAGTATGATTAAATCTGGCATAACAGATGTAGTCTTCCCGGGTGTCCTCTGGGAGGACATTGGAAAAATAAAGGTCCCCATTCAGACCTTGAGAAACCCTCTCGCTCTGTGGAAGTCTTTGAAAGGCTAGAGAAAGGCAGAGAGATATCATATCATTCCATCATAAAGCAGCCACTCTCCAAATTAGCAAGATAAATGTATCTACCAATGGTTTTGTGAACTTCATTTGAATGTAATTTTTTCTCTACAAAGCTCTTTGGGTAAAACCAACTATAAAAAACACACATGACAAACTAAAACTCTAACTGTACCTGTTCAACCCTAATTCCTCTGGGGTGGGAGCAGAAGTGAGATTAGAGTCATACAGTGAAGTGTCTTATTTAGCAAGTGTTTTACTAAACAAACAAAAAATGTTTTATGGAAAGTTTGTGTGACTTTTTCTAATATTGAAATTATTCCCTAACTGTTAAAAACATATACACGCATATTTTAGAAGATGCATTAAGGAAGATTATAAGGCTGCTAATGTGGGTCGCACTGACACACAAGCAGTGGTCAGAAACCAAATACTTACACAAGGACCTAATACTTACACGAGCTGGGCTCGGGCCAGGCCCAGGCATGCCAGAGTCTCAGCCCTGGCTAAGGTCATGACCCAACTGAAAAATCAGAAGGCACATGGGCCATTAATTAACAAGAGGAGGCAATACTGACACTGTTTAATGCTGCAGCCTGCCCCAAGGAAACCCTCAGCCCAGTCTCCCTCACCTCCTCTCCTTTTTCTTTCCTGAATTACTCATGACCTCTCGCATATGGCATATTTTACTTATCACAAGCATGATGGATTGCCTGTCTCCCCATACAGAATTTAAGTTCCAGGAGGGTAGACACTTTCACCTGCTTTGGCTCCTGTTGTAGCACAGCAACTGAGCCTGGGCCTTCATAGGGCATCCTTTAAATATTCATTGAAGAGTTAAATGAATAACCATTTGACTGTTCAGTTTCATGAAGGATAATTCACATCCCCTGTGGTCCAGTTAAGGACCTATCTACCCTTAGGCACAGAGGAAAGATTTTCTTTTTCTCTTATTGACATATAATAAATTGTACAAATTTATGGGGTACAACATGATGTTTTGATACATGTGTACACCATGTAATGATCAACTCATGGTAATTAGCATATCCATCACCTTAGACATTTATCATTTCTTTGTTATGAGAACATTCAAAACCTTTTCTTCTAGCTATCTGAAATACATAATGCATTACTGCTAGCTCTAGGCACCCTTCTGTGCAATGCCAGAATTTATTTGGAGGGGAGAAAGTGGATGAAGGATGCAGGGAGGTGGAACCACTGATCTGTATGTGAATTTACACTTGGCCAGCTAAAATGCACCCTAGAGCTCCTGATTCAGTTCACAGAGCCTTAACTGTGAGAGAGCTGGGAAAACTGTACATCCCAGTGGCCTCAGGCAGGTGTTACTCCTCCTGGCAGGATTTCTCACTTGAGTCAAGCAGGCATGCTCATCCCGTGACAGGTGCTTGGTCTAACATTTCACAAAATGCAAAATTACAGTTAAAAGCCTGTAGCTCTCACAGGCAGGAAAAGGCAGAGAAATGAGGAGTCCAAGCTCAAAAAAAATTGGTTAATCATGTTAACCAACTTAGTGGTCAAGATGGGAGTTTGGTTGGCAGTTGCAAATTCATGGTTTAAGTCATTCATCCCTCAGGAAAGGATTTGTTTTAGAAATAACTCAGAAAAATAATGTATTTTTATATAATGAACAAAAAAAGTCAAAGACAAGCATACATTTGTTGTCTTCTGTTTCTCCTGCTGTATTTTATCACTGATGAATGTTGGTAGAACAAATGTTAAAACACTGGGGCTACACAAAAGGTGGTGGCATTTTGCCCTCTGAGTTCCTTTGCATTTCATTTGAAAAAAAAAATATACGCATGCAAATGACTTCATGATGTCATTTTGCAAGGGGAATGTTATATGGATCTAAATCTTTCTATTATTCCAGATGCACATCCATTTGAAAGGTTAGATGCTTCACCAACAGCCTAAAATGTATGCAAAAGACATGGCCAGCTGTGCAATGTGGGAAGTATTTTAGTTATGCATTTAGATGATTCTCAGACTTTACATGTGATACGTCTCCTTATTAAGTAACAAAGGTCATCATTTTGGAATAAAAAGCCAAGGACCAAATATTGGGCCTTATTTTGGCAGTGACATTTGTTAATCTTGAAGCCATGAATCATTTACATTTGGCTTACCACTTTTTCTTGCAAAAGCTTTAAAAGCTATTATGTAGTGATAGGAAAAATACATTTGTGCATTCATTTATTTACTTATTTGTTTTTCATTTCTTTGTGATATATATTCTGACTGCTTTTATATAGGAAGAATTAAAATGTAGGTGAAATGTTAGAGACAAATTTTCTCATTAGTAATGTGTATATAGCCTGTGATTTCAGAGGAACTCAGTGAGAATAGTATATATTCCTACAAAGATTTTAAATTCATTGCCACCATTGCACCTAACAGACTCTTACCAACATTACCAATGACCTCTGTGTTGCCAAATTCAAGAGTCATTTCCCACTCCTCATACTATCTGATCAGCACATTTGAAACAGCTAACCACGCTGTCTCTCTTTCTCTTTTTTTTTTTTTCTTTGAACAGGGTCTCACTCTGTTGCTTGGGTTAGAGTGCAGTGGCCTCATCATAGATAACTGCAATCTCAAACTTTGGTTCAGGTGAACCTCCTGCCTCAGTCTTACAAGTAGCTGGGACTATAGGGGAGCGTCACTATACCCAGCTAATGTTTCTTATGTTTTATAGAGATAAGGTCTTACTCTTGCTTAGGCTGGCCTCAAACAGGAGGGTCCTGACCTCAAGCAATCCTCTTGCCATGGCCTCCCAGAGTGCTAAGATTACAGGTGTGAGCCACCGCACTCAGCCCCTCCTTTTTATGATGCACATTCTTCACCTCGTCCTAGGACATCACTCTCTTTCTGTTCTCTTCTCACCTCAGTGTCTGCTCTGTCACGTCTGCTTTGCTAATCTCTCCCTAAGTCCTGGGCCACCAGAGGGCTCCTGGTCTAAGTCTTCCAGGCTCTGCACCTACCACCTGCATCTACTCCCTGAATTCTCATCCAGCCCCGGCTCCAGGGAGCAGCTGTGTACTGGGGATCCATACATGGCTGAATACAGTCCTGGATCTTCCTTCTGACTCATGTATCTCTGACTCGTGCTGGGCACCTTGACATGAAATGTCTTCACAGGCTTCTCGCATCCCACATGCCTGTTTTTTGCCTCCAAGCACAGCCACGTGCTACCTCTATGATAACACGTTGACCTATTAGCTCAGGAAATTCTGGAGGGTTTGAGAGGCAGAGTAACTGGCAACACCCTCAAGGACAGAAACAGGAGTAGACAAATTTCTCTTTGCCTTAGTTTCTTCATCTGGAAAGTGGAAAAAATAACTGAACATGCCTCATAGGGTTATTCCTCATAGGAATAATCCATGTAAAGTTCTTATAAAGGGATTGGCATTTAGTAAAAACCTGATAAATATTTGCTATTGTTGGGATAAAAAACGAAATGAAAATATAAGATATCCAAACACCCTGATTTCTTCCCCACTATGGGATTCTGAAACTGGCAATTTCATTTCATCCAAACTTTCTAGTTATCCTGATTCCTCTCTCTCTCATACTTGTACCCCTCCCCAATAAACCCTGTAGGCTCTACCTTCGAAATGCACCCAGAATCTGACCATTTCCTAACCACTCTACCCACACAAGTCCGAGTCAACATCAGCTCTTGCCTAGATGACAGCAATGGCCCCAACTGGTGTCCCTACTCTTCCTTTTGTACCTTGTTATCTTCACATGTGGAATGAAGTGGTAGTAATACGATTTATTTTATTTTAAACAAAGTCACCCCTTCTGAGTTTCCTTACTTCATTTTCAACTAAAGCCAAAGCCCTTTCCACGGAGTCCCTGTGACCTTTCTGACCTTGTCCATTACCCTCCCCCTAAGCTCCATCAGTCAGGTCAACTTGACCTTGCTTTTTAAGACATCA
Source organism: Loris lydekkerianus (assembly GCA_963574355.1). Classification (NCBI taxonomy): domain Eukaryota; kingdom Metazoa; phylum Chordata; class Mammalia; order Primates; family Lorisidae; genus Loris; species Loris lydekkerianus. Next base: position 6,690 of record CAUYPK010008868.1, on the reverse strand, counting down.
GACATGCTCCTTCCTTAGGGGCTTGAACCAGTGTTCCCTCTCTACCCAGGCATTTAGGGGCCTGGGTTGCTCTCTCCCCTTAGATCTTTGATCCAAACTCTGCCTTATTTTTCTTCATAGCACTTAGTGCCAGTGGACACAGATTTTCTAAATGCATTCATTGTCTGCCTTTTCCCATACCTCCTTCCACTCCAACTGCATATGGTGCAAGGTCAGTAAGAGTAGGATATTTGTTTAGTTTAGAGCAGTATCTGGAGCATAATAAGTACTCAATAAAATTGAGTGAATGAATCATATGACGTGCCATTTATTTAGAAGAGCAGTTATTTTCCTGAGCATCTTTATAATGTAAACATTTTTATGAATCACACTAGGTAATAATTTATTATGACAATAAATAATCATAAGGTTCTTAGAGAAAGTTCATACTTTCAAAACTTACAATTATCCATCCAAAATATTATAGGTGGTGGTAATCCAATTGGGGGTCTGCAGGGAAGTACTAAAGATTGACCATTTCGAAGTGTTATTGGTTCAATTTTTTCTTTGGTCCACAGCGGTGACCCTATTAAAAAAATAACTTCTAAGTTATTTCTGCATTGAAAAATAAATAAAGACAGTACTATAAAAGAAGGCAAACTGAATTCTTGGAGAAATAGTAACTTGGAATCTATGTACATTAAATTAACGAGAAAATAATTTTAAAATGCAGACTACTTTTTTAAAAAGTAAAAAACAAGTCAAATATAGTAAGAACTGACAATTCTCATTCACTGCCATTGAACATTTAAATTCTGAGTCCATGATTCCACAGCTAAGAATTTACACTAAATATGTCATTAGCAAGATGCACAATTGCAATATAAGCATTTCTTCACAAGAGAATGAAAAACACTTAAATGTCAAAAAAATGTTAAATACATAATTGTGTATCTATGCCTTTGAATACCATAAAATATTATATATTTGTTTATAAGACTGTTATGAGACTATATACATGATATATCAATAACATGGAAAAGGCTATAAAATAGTATTTCAGAATGAGCTACTTTTATTTTTTATTAATGAATTTTTTTTGAGACAGAGTCACATTCTGTAACCCAGGAAGAGTGCTGTGGTATCATCATAGGTCACAGCAACCTAAAACTTGACCTCAAGCAATCTGCTTGCCTCAGCCTCTGGAGGAGCCGGGACCACAGGTACCCACCACAATGCCTGGCTAGTTTTCGAGAGGGGGTCTTGCTGTTGCTCAGGCTGTCAAACCCTGAGCTCTAGCAATCCACTTGTCTTGGCCTCCCAGAGTGCTAGAATTATAGACATGAGCCATGGAGCCCTGGCAGAATAACTGATTTAAAAAACACATATATACCTCTGCCCAGGAAAAAACGGAAAAAATATTTGAGCAATAGTTGTTTCTTTGAATGGGAAGATTCATGAATAGATTTAAAAATTTTCTGCTTATCTGTAATTAATTTTTCTGTAGCAAACACATATTACACATGTAATAATTTTTTTAAAATGACCAGAACAGCAAATGGTCACTGTTATTTAAAGATATGCTCTAGAGGTTGTTGAGAGGGTTTTGGTGTTGATCATTGCAAAAAGAGCCATAATAATATCAGGGTAGGGAAGACACTCTATTGCCAGTGAAATTTTGAGACAAAAATGTTTAAAGAAGTAAGACTTAGACCTTGATTACCCATGTGATCCATCTGGGCATACGAATTCTGCTTACATGTAAGATACATGAGAAATAAATAATAAGATAAATCCAGAGAACAAACACTTTTTTAAAACCATGGTGTCTTATTCAGAACTTGTATAAAGACACATTGGATTAGCAAAGCATGAGGGTGAGGAGCTTGTTAGAGTAAAATAGAAAGGAGCAATAATTTTCACACAAAACAAAGTCAGAACATCAGAAGCAACACTGTTGCTTTTTACTGTAACGAATTTGGATGTAACAAAAGTTGAGTCTTGGAGCAATTCTTTTAAGGGTCATATTTGGTTGTCAAGTCCCACTTACTGGATGGGCGGACGACAATGTTATTAGAAATCGCAGCCCCGCGTTCGTTCCTCGCTGTACACTGATAGACTCCTTCATACGTCTCAGCCTTCCCTTCACTCATGATGTTGATTATGAGCGTCCCTGAGCCAGGCTTCATGGTGACTAGAGGGTCTTTGTCTATGTCAAAATGAGTCCCATTACGGGTCCAGGAAAAGCTGCCCAACACACAAAAGATGAAGTATGTTAATGGTCCAGAAAAATAGGATTACTTTTTAACAAATTCCCAGCAGTTTTATGAATTTCTAGAAATAATTACCAGATTTTATTATTGGGTAAAAGAGCAATAAGCCCCGATACCTAATACGTTTCCCTGAATCATGAGTTAGAGAGAAGCAAGGACCATACATTTTGAAGGTGCCTGTCTTCTGCAGAGCCAACCCAAATCTAACTCGATAGAGAAATCATGAGCACAAATTGCTGTTCATTTTTCTAAGAAAATGTAGGAAGCAGGACTCCCGGGCACACTCTTTATTACCATTTTTATTGTAAATGCCGCTATTCACTGCTTATAAAAATTTACTCTGGGCTAAAATGTGACAAGAAAACTCTCTACAAAGTACTATCAACTATGTGTTGAAAATTGATCAGACCAGTTTCAAATTACAAAATGCAAAGTGTAGGGTGAGAGAGGGGTAAGAGATAGGAGTTAGGGGTATTTTAAATGTTGGTTATTAAAAGTGGTGATTCTATACGTATAATTTGAGAGTTTTTTAATTCTAGAGATAATTTTGTGAATTCATGAGGAGGTATGCCAAATTGTCATCTGAGATTTCTTTCTCAACATTTTTATTTTATTTTTTTTTTAGACAGAGTCTCACTATGTCACCCTCAGTGCTGTGACATCACAGTTCACAGCAACCTCAAACTCTTGGGCTTAAGCGATTCTCTTGCCTCAGTCTCCCGGGACTACAGGCGCCTGCCACAACAGCCAGCTATTTTTTGTTGCTTAGCTAGCCCGAGACTGGGTTCGAACCCACCACCCTCGGTGTATGTGGCTGGTACCGTAACCACTGTGCTATGGGCACCGAGCCTCAGCATTATTTATATAAAAGACAGTCTTATATAAAAGTCGCAGTGCTCATGTAATTAAATACTTTGTAAAAGTTGCAAAACAATAAAGGCCATGCTCGTACCCGGGCATGAATCTCTAGACTTCGCAGTGTTTTCTGGGCCCACAGGGATTTTCCTTCCCCCTGCTCATCTTTGTAGCAGTGTCTGTCAAAACTAGTGCAGGAGGTGGTGGATGCTCCTGCCCTCTAGTGGGTAGAGGCCAGGGATGTGCTAAATATCACACAAAGCTCAGGACAGCTTCATCTCCGTAAAAACAAACAAACAAACAAACAAAAAATGATCTCACCCTAAATGTTGATAGTGGTGAGGAGGAGAAATCCTGCTTTATGGAGAGTTACAGGAGGTATTAAATAAGTATGCCACTGAGGGAGAGCCCAGCAAAAGGCATACATCAGGGCTTGTGTGAGAGAGGGTTTCTAATAGCATGGCAGACTATATTGTTTTGAAGCAATCCTTGAAGTTTTGACATAGGGAATAGGTATTGCATAGCAGTTAATTTTTTCCCAAGTGCTATAAAGGCCTGTAAAAGACACACTTGGAAATAAAATATCTAGAAACTTTCACTTCTTTATTACTTAAAAATCCACATTACATTTTAATAGTAATAATCCAACTCTCCAAAACTCCCATATAGTATGAGGCAAGTTATAGATTATCCAGTGTAGGACCTTGGATAAGTTGCCTAGAATTACTGGGAATCAGTTTTCCATCTATAAATTGTATTGGTTGGGCTGGATTGTCTCTCCTCTCTTTACCAGTTCTAAATGCAGTGTTCATGCCAAAACCCATATGGCATGAATCCTGAGTACTGAACCCCACCAAATTTGGAAAACCATTTAGACTATTTTATAGGCTGCTATAGAGATAGAAGATATCTTAAAGTCATCAATTCAACCTCTTTCTTTTACAGATCAGTAAACTAAAGCCCAGAGAAAAGAGGTTTGCCCATGTCATAGGGCCATTAGTATCAGAACCAGGATTGGAAAGCTCTTTCCACATCTCCCCACAATTCCTGACCATTTTGCAGAGGGGTATGAATAGGGAAATCTAGATTATTAAGAACAAATTGGCTCTAATTAAGCAGAAAGACAGAATAATAAAGCTATGGATGATACTTTAGGAGATGCAGGACCTAGGAATATCCTTGGAAGGCCTTCATTGTCTTTGGAGGGCCAAACTGGGCAGGGAGTTGGTTAGATGAACCAAAGGGCAATCTAGTCTGCCAATTTGAGAAATATCCAGCTAGAAAAGAAAGTGTTCCACATCGCTAACCTTATTCTACAGAAATTCCCACACTTACTTCTCTATTCAGAGTGATTGCCTGACCTTTTCAGTACCATAACAAAGCAAAAACCAACTGACCTTGGAGGAGGCTTCCCTTTGGCCTCACACTGGATTACAATATTCTCCCGAGGGTCAATAATGTAATCTTTTGGAGATTGTTGCGTGATGGTTGGAGGTTGTACCACTTAATTGTAGAAAGAAGAATAATGTAAAGAAATAAATCATTTAATATAATGGCAATCATTTTTTCCTGAATCAAAATCTCTTACCTAAAACTTAATATGCTCCAAGTATATTTTGTAATTTGTGTTGTAAGTAGCACATACCTCAGTAGACTTTTAATGAAAAGTCTCCTAAAACTGTGAAGACAAGGCATAGTGTTTTTTGATAACTTTACATGCACTCACAAAGTCCATTTTCCCACACTAAAAGTTTGGGAAAATAATTGCCAATACAAGTCTACTACAAAGACAGCTTCTTTTCTGATGTAACCATGAGAAATTCTTCTGGTTTCTTTGGTTCAAATGATGTTTTACAACAAAATTTAAATTGTGAGGTAAATTTGCATCTTAGGAAAGAATAACTGACTTATAGTTCTTTAGTGTGCTAACATAAATTAATATACGTTGGGAACAAATAAATTTGAGAAGTTAATATTAAAAAAAATTGCTAAATTGGAGACTTGACCTATCTTACAGAGCTAGGATGCAGGTGAAGTAGGAACAAAGATAAAATGGTCTCATTTAGAAGATAAATGGAATTGAGGAAGATCTCTGTTCTTGGAGATGGTGTTTCCATTTTGATGTTCAAAGTGTTATATGGCCATTTATTATCAAATCAGAAAGAGAAACTGTTCTGACTCAGAACAATCTAATCTGAAGAAAGCTGGTTTCTAGGCTGTAATGCTCTTTGAGGACTTCTTAGATCATCTTGTCCTTCTTCTTGTGAGATCATACTTACAGAGTGTTAGAACAGAAAGGGACTGGAGCATTCATCTATTCCCGCCTATATTTTTGCTGCTCGGGATGGCAAAATGGCTCCACTAGGAAGGCACAAAGCCGAGAAGAGAACCAAACTTTCTCCGCTGGCTCCTGGTAGAAAGCCGTGGCCTTGCACAACATCACAGAGAGCTGTTTACACAGACCAGCAGTCCTTAACCACGGCCATTTGTCCCCATCTTTCCATGGACATTTGGTCACAACTAGAGACAATTACAGGCATCATGACTGGGGTCCAGGTGATACTGGCATGTAGTGGAGAGAGGCCAGGGATGCTAAACATTTAACAAGGCCCAGGACAAGACTCATATGTCCAGGGCAAAGACTTATCTGGTCTCTAAGGTCAGTGATGTGAGGCTGAGAAACCCAGGGCAGAAGACGATGAGCATGGCACCCGGAGCAGGGCAGTGCGGTGGCCCTGCCGCAGGATGCTTTCCTCCGCAGTGTGCAACTTCCCCAAGGCATGTCTTGAACTCCCACTTTCCTTTCCTGCCATATTTGACATTCTGGCTCATTAAAGCTCTTCTGCATCTTCCCTTTCCTCTCTGCCCATACTCTGCTTCCTTCATGAAGGCTCTCTACTTGCCAAATAAGCATTTCCCAGAGCTCAGTAATAGTCCTCTGCCCTTGTTTCTCTCTCATAGTTAATTGTTGCAAGAGTTAAATGTGCCATTTTCATATCCAAAGTCTTATAAATCTGCAAACATGGATTTCTTGCCTTGTCTCCAGTTTTGCTGTTCTCCACCAGACATCTCTTACTCAGTATCCTAATATTAATTAATAAGACCTAAAGTACAGATCAAAATCTAACTTCATTACTGTCAATATTTATTGTACACCTATGTATTCAGGGTTTGGGGCAGTGTCAATTTCTCTTCCCTTCGGCAATATCACATCCGTCCCCTTCCTAATTTTCCAGCCAAACCTAGCTGCTCTTCCAGACTTCATCATATAGCAGAAACCTCATTAATTCTTCTAGCCCCATCAGTTTCCAATCCTAAGTAGTAGTTTGATTTAGAACTGGTCTGTTTCTTACTAGCTGTGAACTTCAAGCAAATTTCTTAACTTAACTAAGCTCTACTTTCCTCAGAGGGAAATGAGCTTTAAAAGTAGTATCTACCTGCGGTGCATCTTACAAGGGTACATGTGAAACTTAGTAAATGTAAAATATAAATGTCTTAACACAATAACTAAGAAAATGCCAGGAAGGCTATGTTAACCAGTGTGATGAAAATGTGTCAAATGGTCTATAAAACCAGTGTATGG
>CAUYPK010008867.1:0-13527 GCA_963574355.1 Loris lydekkerianus | reverse complement strand
ATCGAAATAAGTGCCATTTGAATCAGTGCACTTTTGCCAATATAACTCAAGTCGATTAATTCCGTCGGCATAAAAATTGGGTGCTCAGGATTCGATGAAGTCAATAAAGGCCGTTTTTGCTAGTTCCTGATTGGCAAAGGTTCTAACAGTGAGAAAGTTATCGAAGTGCTTGAAAAGATGGTAGTCGGTTGGCGAGAGGTCTGGGGAGTATGGTGGGTGGGGCAGAACTTCGATGCTCAATTCCTTTAATTTTCGGACAGTGATTTGAGAGACGTGCGGCCGGGCGTTGTCGTGGAGCAGGATCTGACCTCTTCTGTTGACCAGTGCTGGCTGCTGCTGATGCAATTTTTGGTACATTTCATCGATTTCCTCACAATAGGACTCTGCTGTGATGGTTTGGCCTGGTTGCAGAAAGTTATAGTGAATCACACCAGCTGCTAACTACCATACAGTAACCATGATCTTTTTTTGGTGGGGTTTTGCCTTTGGGAAGTGCCTGGGTGGCTCATCGGTGTCCAACCACTGTCCTGAACATTTCTTATTGTCATAGAGAATCCACTTTTCATCACATGTGACAATCCGATCCAAAAAAGGATCGTTTTGGTTGCACAAAAGCAATGAAGAACAAACCTTGAAACATGATAATTTCTGCCGATCGTTTAAATCGTGGGGCACCCACTTTTCGAGCTTTTTGACCTTTCCAATATGTTTTAAACCATCAAAAACTGCATGGGAGCTGACACCCAGTTCTTCTGCCATCTCACGCACCATTTGTGATGGGTCAGTCTCCACCAGGGTCCTGAAATCCTCGTCCTGGATTACTCTAGATCAACCACTTCGGGGCTCATCTTCCAGGCTAAAATCTCCGGAACAAAATTTCACAAACCAACGTGGAACAGTACATTCATTAACACTATCATTGCCAAATGCCTGGTTAATTTTTCGGGCTGTTTCAGCAGCGCTTTGGTTCAATTTGAATTCGTAGAGAAAAATTGGCCGAAAATCGCTTAATGACATCATATAGCAATAGGCTGAAAAGAGTAAAAAAAAATAAAAGTAGAAAAAAATGAATAGCATCAATGTATAGAGTACAAAATTCTCCATTGATTAGTATATACCACGACACAGTAGAATAAATATTTATTGAGCTATGGAGCTACAAAAACACATGACATTAAAACGGACAAAACTTTTGAAACAACCTAAATAAAACCTTGCAGAAGAAATTGATCCATTAATGAATAGTGTTCCCCCACCCTCCTGCCATGTAACCTCTACTGTGGAGACCTGTCATGTTTTTTGTTTTGGTTGACAGGTATGCTCCTTTTAAATGTCAGTGGAAGCCGTTCAGCCTTCCCAACAGAGATCACTAACCCCATTCACTAGTGTTTTCTCCAGGCCACCCAGGTGCAGTTCTACATGGCACTTCCAGCAGTACCTTCAGATTGCAGATTACATAAAATGAAGTAAGAACCAGGGATGAACTTAATAATACTAACTACTAAACATATTTTTGACCTCTATTTATGGTAGAGATTTTTGAATTCTTGAATAGAAATCTAGAAAATTGCTGACAATCAAAGCTAAATAGCAAAAAAATTTATTATCAACAAGTAAGCAACAGGCCTGCTGTATGCATCATACAGAGTTCACATTAAACTCTAATTTTGTACTTACTATTTTTAGCAGCATAGGTCACAAACATGTCTCATGTCATCAAATATTCTAATGCATGAGCACTTTTTTTTTTTTTTTTTTTTTTTTTCAGTTTTTTGCCGGGCCCAGGTTTGAACCAGCCACCTGCGGTATATGGGGTCGGCATCCTACTCCTGTCAGCCACAGGCACAACCCTATTGATCCTATTTCTACACTGACCTCAAATGGCTTGTCATCTGAGTAAAAATATTATTTTGGAAAAAATTCCCATAGGTGTCAGGTTTTAGGATTATTTGTTCTATAATTTTTATATCTTAGCATAGGTATGTCTTATGGACCTTAATACCTCCTTAAAGAAATCTTTAAGAATTTGCTCAGTAATACTTCTCTCTCTCTCTCTTTTTTTTTTTTTTTATGCTGAAACAAACTTCAGCGTTTATAAAATGGCAATACATACACATTCCCCATTTTACACACAAAAAACTGAGGTTTGGAAAAGTTCAACAATTTGTCTAAATGTATTTAGCCACATAGCTTTCTTATAGCACATCTGAGATTGTAATCCAGGTACTTGGGCTTCCCGTCCGGAGACCCCTCCAGTACACCACTTGTTCCTCTTTCTAAATTGGAAGAAAACTAAACATAAGAAGAATAAAAATAACAACTTACACATATTGGATGCCTACCAGGTATATTGGCACTGTTTTAAGAGTTTTATATAATATATTTAATCATCACCATAAGGCTGTAAGGTGAAGACTATAATTATCCACATTTTATATATGAAGTAGTTAAAAAATTTGCTCAAGAGCATATTCCTAAATAGAGTAAAAATTTCAGCCCAGGCCATCTGACATGGGAAACTGACTTGCTAACTGTTTTGATATTAGCACATTCCAAGGTGTGAACCAATTAGCGACTTTAAGGCAAACAGAAAATACATATTATAGATGCTGTCACTTGGATGGTAAAGATTGCAACAAGGGGATCCACTGAATATGCTAGTTTAGGCAGCATGGCTTGGTTTTCTAAGTTTATCCCTGGGTATAAATAGAATTTCATCAATTACGTCTCCATACATCTGACAGCTGCAGCAAGAGGACCATCAGGAGGCTTTGCAAGTACAATAACTGCCTTTTTCCTGGGTCCTCGTGGCAGACTACAAACTAATGTGTGCAGAGGAATGAGTGAAGATATGACAAACTCCCAAGATGCAATTTCCTTCCACAAATAGCTAACGTCATTCACACAATCCATTCCCATTGCAACCTATGCAATGTCTCATGTTACAGTTTTCCTAAAGCAATTTGAACTCCACTGCCTCGGTTATGAGACAGGACATAACAGGGGTACATATTGAACATATTTACTTTCACACCTAGCTAGAAAGACACAAGAGTTCAAAGTCCAAGATCTGAGGGTTATACTGATAAATATTTGTGATGGAACAGAATGCCTGGAGATCCACCCTGGGACAGATACTGCTCAGTCCTCTGTCCCAGACACTTTCACCAAAATGTGTATGACTTTACTGTCCCTGAAGAACAGTCTGTTCCTTCTTGACATATTATGTAGGTGCTCAAAAATATGTGTTGAATAAATTATTCTTAGTTGGAATGTAAGTAGGGGTTAGGGGGAACCAGATCAAAGGCTGGAACCAGAATCTAAAAAATTGTAAGCACTTTCCTCCCAGAAGGCAAATAGAAAGTATATTCACATCTGGCAAGCGCTAGGTAAAAGTCTAGACAAGGGAATACAGAGACTCAGGCATGAAATCAGGAGACAAAAAGGAGACTCAATGAGCCAGACACAGAAAGTGAGGCAAGAGTTCTCTTAGCCAAAAATCCTTAAATACCTTGCAGATGCAAACAGTACCAATGATTAGCTTTCCAATCCTCAGGGAACAGGGGTCCTGCCATACTCACACGATGTGTCAAGGTCATAAGCAGTTATATCTTAGAAGATCCTGAGCTTGTATTATAGATGTATCATTCATGAAATTTGTAAAAGGTCTTGATACTTCTAGATTTTTTTTCTTGGGCAAAATAATGGAACCATCAATTAACATACTCTTTGAGAAGAAGGATCTTTTACTTACCACTTCATTGTTCTGTGATATTGAGTATATTATTCAACTTTGCTGAGCCTTAAATTGCTCCAAGTAACATGGAGGGGTAGTAACACTTGAATGGATTAGACATAATTCTGAATATTTCCCAGCTCACCCACCTCAGGTAAAGACAGGCGTTATTGCTGGACCAGCAACTCAATATCTGATGCAGTTATAATAAAGCCAACACAAACATTGCCTTTATTATTAAAAATATGGATCTCAGGCCACAAGAAGTGAATAGTCTCATTATAGTCAGAACTGCTCAAGGCTCTTGCACTCAGAACATATGTTCCATTCAATTTGTCACATGTTAAGAAGGACATTAACAAATTACTGCATATTAGCTACTTGTAGGAAGGGGTCATGTCTTATATATATTTTTATCTTCACAGCAACTTACTCAATATGCAATATTCAGTAAAAACTTGATAAATGCTTGCTGAGTGGATGAGTAAATAAATGATTATAAAACCATGGCAGAGTAGGTGTGGGTGGAGAAGCTGAGCCTGGAAAAGAGTAAGTTAAATATTAATAACTTTTTATGAAATACTCCGTTACTCCCAGACAGCAAAACCATGAAAAATGAATGGAAGTTATGTAAAACAAAATGTGGCTCACTATACAATTAGAAGTATTGGGAGCAGAATGTGTGCAGTGGGGAAACTACAGTGGAGGTGTTGAGCTGGGCCGGAATGACCACCAGTCACAGTCTGCAGAACAAATCAGCATGCTGCCTGGGGAAGCTGCCTACTTAACTGCTTGGATTACTTCCATTGATATATTCTATGATTTTATGAAACCCGATCCCAGCATGTACAAGTACCTGTAAACCTAGGATCTCTTGCCAAAATATTAGGGTGGGGTAGAATTTCATAGAAAATCAGAAATATCGTGTGTGCACACCACACACACACACACCCCTTTTTTGTTCAGAATCTTATATTTAGGTTAACAGGACATTATAACATGCCCTTTTGCAGGATATGAGAATTAAAAGTACAATTCCTTTCATTTGTTTTTTAAGTTATAAGAATCTTCTGTTTATAAAAACATAAGAATGTCATTTGCAACGCTGATGAAGATCACACCGGAGTATATGGTATCTGTACATGCAAACTAGGATGTGGGTAAGCGGCTCTTGCTCTGTAACTTTGGGGTTCCTTGATGCAGTGTAAGGAAAGTCTCTTTATGTTGAGGGACCAGTTCTTTCTAAGAATCCAGTCACCCTCCTGTGCCTACCATTGGCTGAACGATGATAAAAAACTGATTGGAGGGAAAGGAATCATCAATTGCTTCACTAATGGGGAATGTTCACACCTGAATCATCCGATCAGATCGTGTGGATGGAACATAGTCCTGGGATGGTGTGAGGAGGGTGCACCATCTGCACCTCCCTCTGCCATTGTGGTCACCAGAATACACAATCCACTTTGGGATTCTTCTACTATCTTTACTGACTGTAGTAGAAAATAATGAAAACTTAAGTATCATTTTAACTTACTTTATCATTTATGTCCTCTGTTTTTGGAAGAAGCAATAGCCCTTCCCCTGTGATTGCCAGATGTGCAGCTAAATTGTTTAAAGGAAACATCTTTAATGTTTAAAGGAAACATCTTCCATAAAATCTGGCAGCAGATTTATGATAATGATCTAAGAACCCTCAGCTCTACTAATCCACTGAGTGACATTGTAATTAGGGTTTATTTAAAGGTTGATATTTCATAGGCATTTAATGTGTGATAGTTTATTTAATCAGTTACCCTCCTCTTACACAGATCCTGTTATAATCCCCGTTCACTAGATAAGCACATCGAGGCTTAGAACATTTGGCCAATATATGAGAGTATCACTTTCTATCATCCCTTTGAGATAGTTTCCTCTGATAAACCCAAAACATTCTCTGTCAGGCTATATGTATCAGCATGAAAATACAAGAAAAGAAGTAACCACTCACTCTACAGAGCCCTTGGCAATAAGATCAGAGCATCAGTAAAACTTTCCAATTGCTCTCAGTTGCTGAGGAAGGACTCCAGGGCCACTTACCAGAGGAGTCACATCTTATTCATCAATTGAACATAAATTGCTGTTATCCAGGCCGGTTGGAGGGAGCAACAGGGAGGAGCCAGGATGCAAAGAAAAGCCAGAATATGGTGAGTGTGGAGCTCAGAAAAGGCAGGAGTATGAGGGGACTGTGGAGGAAGAGTGTGTGTTCATGCAGGGAGTGTGGAGCTCAGAAAAAACGGGAGTATGAGGGGACTGTGGAGGAAGAGCGTGTGTTCATGCAGGGAGTGTGGAGGACATAAACTGGAACAGAAAATTAAATGTTATTAGAGAAACTTTGGCTTTCTTTACTAACAAGTACAAGAAGACTGTCCTTAAGCCAGTGTAAAGATTTGTCTTGTCAAGAAATCACACCAGTTACTATGTGGAGAAGAGATTAATGCATTAATGTAGGGGAAATATGATATGGGACCTAACCAGATGGTAACAGTGCAAGTGCAGAAGATTGAAAAATATTTGTAAGCTGGCATTGATGGCAATTATGATAAATATGTGTTGCATGGAAGAAAGAAAATAGTCAGGGATGATTCCAAACTTGCTGCTTGGGCCAGTGAGCTCTAGGAGAGAGCACAGTAGTGCTGAGTAATGAGCATCTTCCAGGGCTGATACTGGAGACAGGACTTAACGGTGGCCCCAATTTACACACATGTCCGTTTCTGCAGCAACACTTAGGAAGCAGAAAACAGCATCAGAGAAGGCAGACTTGTTTTTGTCTTGGAAAGATTTTCTGGATGAGGGTGACTATATAGTGCTGAAAGTGATTTAACATAATGGCAAGAGTAAGGACGTGATTAATGTGTCCTCAAATCTGAACTAGTGAAAAAGAGAAGCAAAGAGAGGCAGAAGCTGACACTATGGCCAAATCAGAGAAGCCACATGCTAAAGGTCTTGGTGATACTCAGGAGCACCTGCAGGTGGAATAGGGAGCTATAAAGACAGGAAGCCATGGACTGATGATGAAATGTTTGGATTTCCAGTGTAAGAGGGCATGGAGCTGCTCCACATGATGGAAATCTTCTGGGCTTGGGTAACTTAAGTGGAGAGATAACCAACCTCATTGGAGACAGTGGAGAGAGGGGAAACTAAATTACTATTAGGTGGAAGGACTTTAAAGGACCCCAGGATGATGGGAGACTCAAAGTAGAGTTGAAGAGAACACACTGGTGTTGAAGCTCCAGGAAAGTATGGGACGACCTGCAGGTTGGAGGTAACAGAAGTGGGAAGGGTAAGTGTTGGCCTTGCAGTGGCATCAGCCACAAAAGAGCAGGGTGCTTTACACCCCTGTGTATACCACCACTGTTGTGGTCTGGGAATGTTAGAGGATTCCAATCTGCACATCTCACTCCTGGGGTTTTTGGTAATTCTCCATCTGAGATGGTTTGAGGGAACGTGGTACCCCCAAGGGGAAGCAAGGAGTCATTTCAGCAGGCTGAAGAGATATTCAGGGAAACAGCTGAATATCCTTCCCTCTTTCTTCTCCAGGGAAAGGAAACTTTGTAGATGAAAGAAATGAGAAGCACGGAGGGCACCCTAGAAAGCTGTGGCAGAAGGAAGGTGATGATGGATTTGACAAGCAAACACTAAATTCCGTGAGTTTGAGAACAGAGAGATAATGAGTCCATAGAGGGTTTTCCAGCTTAGGCACTGAAGAACAATAATAGTTTGATGGATTTAAGGGGCTGTAAGTATTTTTTCCAAAATAATTAATATGCAAATCTAGTTTACACATGCCGGGGTGTGGGGAGGGAAGGAGGAGTAGCCTGGTCTATAAGGGCAGACAGTGGTAAAGCTTTGGCCCCTGGGAGCTGCCCCTTCACACTTCCCCCAGAAATGTCCTTAGCTGAAGTTTCTAAATGCTATGAATAGCCTCAAAAATGTGGTCAGTATGAATTCACAGTTGACGAGCTCCACTCGTCAGAGTAGTACCGAACGCATGATGTTCTCAAGCTCTGTAAATGGATGTGTGAGGTCTCTTTTATGTTCAAAATCTGAGTCACATGCAAATGTGAAGGGCCTGCCATTCAATCACTTTGTTAAGTTCCCCCAATTCACTTTCCTGATACCTGCGAAATAAAGGAGCTGAGGTACAAAAGGTTTCATTACCTTAACTAAGAGGACACAGTTCTCTGACAGCAAGAACTGACAAGAACCCAACGAAACAGAAGAAAATGAAGTTATATATATAAATCCATCTGAAATGCGTAGCCATAGGACTAGCTGGGCTCATTTAATTAGGGGCAAATTTTCAAAGGCATCCTCCAGAGCTTCCCTACATTGCATTTACTGATACTGTAAGCCTGTATGAAGTGTTATGAAGACCCAGTTACTGAGAATTGAGGGCTAGAAAAGGGCTGAATACATCACTGCGAGTTAAACATCTAGACAGATGAAGATTGATGCTACTTTGACTAAAGTTTATATAGGACCCAGTAGGGTTGAGAGGGACAAAGTAATGAGTGGAGGTGGGTAACAACTCAGGAAACGTGAATCTTGGAATTTAAGTACACTCTTATAGCAAAATTTAATAACCTAACATTTTAGTATTAAAGGGCATTTTAAAGAAGTCAATTTATCAAACAAGACACTTGCCCTTGAATGTTTGTTGAAGAACATTTGACGATTGTAAAGGTGTGGAGTCAACCCAAGTACCCATCAACATGAGTGAATAAATAAAATGAAGTATACATATACTGTTGATTGCTACTCAGCCATAAAGGGTGAATTAAGGCCTTTTACAACACTTTGGTTGGAACTAGAGACCATTATCCTAAGTGAAGTATCTCAAAAATGAAGATACACTCTTTAATAAACTGGAACTAAGCTTTGAGCACACATGTGCATGGAGTGAAGTCAAAGAGAAAGGAGGGGTAAGAGGGGAGAGACGAAAATCTCCCCATGGGGTGTAATGAACAATATTCAGGAGATGCAGACTTGGGTCAAGCATTACAAAAGTTATCCATGTAACAAAACCATTTGTACCCCCTTAATACTCTGAAATAAAATAAACTAAAAGATGAAACCAATACTAGTTGTTAGTAACCAGTAATTTTTAGGTCAAAATTACATCCCATATCCACATGTTAAGTAAAAGGTATCCTGTATATGCTTGAAGTACTGAACTGCACCTGTCTGTCTCTCTTGAATAATGAAAAGTAAGGACTCATTATTTAATTCATGATCTTGATGAACCTTTCCAAGGCAACTACATCATAGTATGAACAGCACCCCAGATTCAGAAGTTTGGGAGACAAGGCACTATATTCCATATGAATATGGTATTTATTTCTTTTCCATGATGTTCCTTCTTTAATTTGCTGCTTTCCTAAATGCTCTTCCTCTTTCTCAACAGAAATCACAATTATGTGCTGAAACAAAGGCATCCTATGTTATATGTCTACTTTTACTGAATTTTTGAGTTGGTCAGATTATACACACGTTTAAGACCTCAGGAAAATGCAGAATGTTCATGTCCCATTTTTCTTTTTAGCTGGACCACACTTACTCCCTAATCCTTATAATCCTCATCTTATTGGCTAACTCAGTTATTTTCAAGGGAGAATGTTTATAAATGGGAAGATGTGATGGCAACATTTAGCTCCTTGATAGCTCCAGAAATCATACATATATTCACATTCATTTACACACACATAGTGAGAGAAAGATAGGGAACATTGCTGGTGGGAATGCAACTTAGGACAGTCTCTAAGTTAAACAGAAGGGAAATTCCTGGAAAAGCTAAAAACAGACCCACCATGTGATCCAAACATAATCCCACTGCTGGAAATTCACCCAACAGAAAAGAAGTCATTTTTAATCAAAATGATATCGGATGAAAATATGTCAAATCATCTATAAAACCAGTGTATGGTACCCCATGATCACATTAATGTACACAGCTATGATTTAATAAAAAAATATGCACTTAAATATGTATTACAGCATAATTCACAATTGCAAAGGAGTACAATCAACCCAACTGTCCATCAATTCATGAGTGAATTAACAAAATGTGGTTTACATGTGCCCCCATCAAGTACTACTCAGTCACGCAGAAGCATGATAATGCCTTTTGGAACAATTTGGATAGAGCCTGACACCATTATCATAAGTGACATATCTAAAAATTGGAAAAACATAATGTGCACTCCTTATTAAACCAGAATTTACTGATGAGCATCCACATACATAAAGGAAAACAAAACTCAGTGGAAATGAAGTTGGTGGGGGGAAGGAGGACAGGAAACCTCCCCAACAGGGACAATGAACATTATCTGGGTGACAGGCATATTTATAATCCTGATTCAAGCATTACAGAAGCAATCTATGTAACCAGGAACATTTGTGCCCCTCTAATACTTTGAAATAAAAAAAGAATGATACAAAACTATCAGTGTCCCCAGTCCTGAATAGTAAATAGCAATTTAGCTTTTATTAATTTATGTGAAGAAACTTTTTTCTCTTTTTTAATTGTTAAATCATAGCTGTGTACTTATACAACACATTAAATAACATTTTCAATTATTGTCTACAAAAACTGAGGTACATAATGTGCTATAAGATTGGAAATGAGGAAACGTTTAAAAATGAACTCTTTTTTTTTTTTTTTTTTGAAAAATCTGCTGAGATTTTAATTGGGATTACCTTGGAGACATGTGTTAATTTCAGGGAAAGAATCAACATATATACTTAAGAATCAACATATATACTTATAGACTCTTCCAATCCATGAACATGGTATTTCTTTTTCTCATTTAGGTCTTCTATAATTTCTCTCAATAAAACATAGTTTTCAAGATCTTGAACACTTTTTTTGAGGCAGAATCTTTCTCTTTTGCTTAGGCTGGGGGTCAGTGGGAGTATCACAGCTCAACCTCAGACTCCTGGGCTCAAGTGGCCTTCCTGCCTCAGCCTTCCCAGTATCTGGGACTATGGGTGCCGCCACTATGCCTGGCTCAGGATCTAAGAAGATTTTTTAAAATATTTTTTAAAACTACTATTATAATTTAAAATTTTGTTCTTAATTATTTGCTATAAGTATATAGAATAATAACTTTGTAGGCTGGCCTTATATTTAGTGATATTACTGAAATAATATATCAATAAATAATTTTAAAAATAGATTGTATACTTTCTATGTATTGTCAATGTATTAAGGATTTTATTTCCTGCTTTCCGACTCATATATCTTTCTTTCTGTTTAGTTAAAGTGGTGAAGTTTGGTGCCTACAGTGCAGTCCTGATTACATGTGCCCCCCCATCCGGGGACCGCCTACAGATACCTCTCATCATAGTGACAAGTTAACTCCCTTTTCTTCCATTTCTTAGCATTCTCATAATTAATGGGAGCTATATTTTTTAAAAGTTTTTCTTCTGCATCTGTTGAGGTAATTGTGATACTTTACATTTGATTATATGTTATTTGTATGTATGTATGTATTTATTTTGAGACAGAGTCTTACTATGTCACCCTGGGTAGAGTGCTGTGGTGTCACAACTCAGAGCAACTTCACACACTTGGGCTTAAAAATGAACTCTTAAAGAGAAAGAATAAGAAAATCAAACAGAAAATATGAGGACAACATACATTTTAAAGTGGAATACATATATTGAAGGAAAGTATAGTAACTTTTTGTGAAAACATGAAATGCAGGGCGTTCATAAAGTTCATGTGCAATTTAAATCTTTAAAAATTGCACGCAAACTTTACGGACCTTCTGTATAGCAGTACTCATTCAAAGAAAGAAACAGAAAGAGAAATCTTCAATTGAACTAATACAGTCTCCAGAATCCATACCATGAAGGCACTTTCTAGATAAGATGAAAATATTTGAATATGTATGAAAAATAAAACAACCTCTTCCATGAAGTCCAAGGCAAACCTATTACACTGTAATGAATGCTTCTCTGTAGAGAAACATGTAGTATGCAAAATTAAAATTAAATACATTCATTCTTGTCAATATTTGTTCTTTGATTGTGAAGTTAGACAGCAATTTCCCAAATCGAGACACTAAAGAAGTCAAAACACATTTAATTTAGTTGTAGTAATAGCGGTTCTTATATGAAAACTAAAATGGCAATTGGATAGTATGGAACAAAAGGTAGAAGGCACAGTAATGGTTCCTGTGACTATGACCCCCCCAGTTGTCATCCATTACTCTCTCCACATAGTAAAAATATGTAAGCACCTCTAGTGGGAGAGGTTTGGAAAGGAACAAAAAAAGATGAATATGATAATATAAAGTCTATCTAATTCTCTGACTTTGTTTCTAAGTAAGAAAGTGAAATCTTCCAATACTCTTTTTAGACTATCAAAGACAACCCTCCCCCTCCAAAAAAAAAAGGAGTTTCTTCTTTTCAAAATGTCTCCAGATTTGGAAAACATTACTCATGCTTGCCAAATTTCCCATTGTTTGATGTCACGCTGCATTGAATTCAGTGAGGCTAGCACATTGGCAGTGTGGACAAGAGTTCTGTCACAGAGAATAACAGTAGACATGTCTCTGTCAGCCTTCCTCCCTGAGTCCCTGAGAATTTTGCATATCGCTACCAACATAATCCTCCCTCTTGATTTAGCAATTGTGACCTGGTGTTGGAACTGTTTCCCTATGTAGGTCTAGAGAAGAAATTCCAGTTGAGAGATTATGAGATTCCTCAGTCTCCCTATACATAACAACATGTTCCAATTCCTAAAAAGTGTTGGGCTCTCTTAACATCATATATAACACAAAGTGAGATCAATATTCCCAAATTATTGATCACTTCAATTTAAAACCTCTCAGTCAATTCAGGGAAGGTAAATTAGGCACATCAATGATTTATTACAGTCTCAGGAATTGAAAATTGAATAGGCTCCTCTTAGTGAATTATTCAGTAAGTTAATCTGATGGTGTGCATGTACAACCTTAATTAATTAATTAATTCTGTTGAACTGCGATTGATAATACATGGCTGTACTTTATGACTTTAAGTAAATTATTTGCCTTTACTAAACCATTTCTTTTAATAGTTTGCTTTCCCTTAACTATAAAAATAGGCCTTACAATAGCTATATGTATGCCTCTCTTCATAAATATATTCCTTTTCTTATGAAGTACATTACTTACAGGAATGACGTGAGCATTGTAGTAGAAGCCTGCAAGTTAATTAGTGATGCCAACTTGTAAAAGGTCTATAAATCATAGTCTGCATATAGTGTAGACACTTTGGTGGCTGCATTAACCTTTTTATTTAGTCCACTGGGGTTAAGATTACAACACTTTCTTTTCCCAAAAGCAATCACCAACTATCAAAAAGAGCCAATGTTCTTCCTAATGAACTAAAAGCACCTGAGAACTTAATAAGCCAGTAACTCGTCAGAGTCTAGTTCATTATAATAACAAATATTTTCATGTAACTGACAATTTACTCAAACCTGTCATTTGCATGATCTCATTTCTTCCCCTTTAATAGTCTCATATGTGAGATGAAGTAAATTTGATTAATACTATTTTTATTTTATAAATGAGGAAACTGAGGCTCAAAAATCCCATTGCTTTGAGATATCACCTAACCCTAGTAAGAGTAGCCCACATAACAAAATCCCAAAACCAGAAATGTTGGTGTGGATGTGGAGGAAAGGGCACACTTCTACACTGCTGGTGGGAATGCCCACTAATACGTCCCTTCTGGAAGGATGTTTGGAGAATACTTAGAGA